>PVKM010006824.1:0-43159 GCA_004027735.1 Carollia perspicillata
AAAAAAAAAAAAAAAGAAAAACAAAAAAACAAAAAATCAATTGTGGAAAGTCACACAGTTAAACAGGAGTCAGCTCTGCAACTAATGCCCAGCCAGGACTTTTTCTACCCTGGGTGCCTCTGCCTCACCACACTGTGGGGTCAAGGCTCTACGTCTCTGCTTCCTTCCACATCGTGGGTGCTTCTCCTCTTCTCTGATGGTGATGATAATAATAATTATGACAACAGTTGATTTCTTCAGTTCTCAGCATTGTATACTTAGTATTTCTTTTAAAAATTCCATACCAATAAGGTAGTTATTATTTATTGCTAAGATTGACCCACTAGGTTTTCATGCCTCAACTCTAATTTTTACTCCCCCCAAGAACAACAGCACCTACTTTAAAATAAGTTACAGTAATTTGCAGAGAGTTTGGGAAGTACTTATCTGTGCTTGTAAAACTTGACAACTCTATTTTCTTTGTTCGTCATTTCCAAAGAGTGGGTTGATACTGCAGTCGGGGAGGCAACCTTCGGTACTGATCCAACATACACAGCCCTCAAAGGCTTCCTAAATTTCCTCCTCTTTCCTACCCGTCAGTCCCAGCATGCTTTGCAGCATGTGTTTATTTTATTGCTTTGAGGAGGTGGAGATATTTGGGTGTGTTTTTCCTTTAAGGAAGTATGAAACAAGAATATAATGTAAGCATTCAGAGGAATTTTCTTTATTCTACACATTTGGAAATAGTTGTACTTGATATGAGTAATTTGGAAAGAACTTGTAATTCATTGGCACATGTAGAAGTATAAAAATTACCACCATTTATGAGCACTGATATTGGCCGAGACACTGTATAAGGTGTGTTATCTACCATATCTCTAGTTCTTCCAACAGCCTTGGAGATAAGCATTATTATCCCAATGGTACAAAAGTGGAAACATGAGTCTCCAGACGTTAAGAAATTTCCCCAAGGTCACAAAGCAAGTGAAAATGTTCAGTGTGGGACTCTGTTCAACTTAAAAGTCATTGTACATTTCAAATGTTATTTTTTAAAAAGTCACAAAAAGGCTTGGGAAATACTTAACATTATTTTCTCTTCTTGGAGTTTCACAATATCTACTGGCATATTAGAGACTGAGAATTTCTGCAACAAAGAAGTCTATTTGACTTTTTTTAAGCTCAGAGTTTGCATATACCGTATTTTCGCACTATAAGACGCGCCCTTCCCAAATTTGGGAGGAATAATAGTTGTTAATGCTGCTGTTGAGTTCTGTTTATATTTACATTGGTGAAATACTATGTTATTTATGTTGTTAAATATTTTACCACATTTTTTGTTTCAAAATTTTTTTCCTTATTTTACTCCTCTAAAACCTAGGTGCATCTTAAGGTCTGAAAAATATGGTAGAACTCATTTGATCAGGGCGTCTTTTCCTACCTCCCATTGCCTGCCCCCGCCCCTCCCGGCCCCCGCAGCTGTTAACCAGTGGACCCAGTGTCTGGAATTACTTTACCCATCCCATAGTACAGGCTATGGCTATTACTAGGATTACAAGGTACTTGAGACTCAGTTCAATAACCTTAAAAGGAACTATTATAAAATAGAGAGGAAAACTATGGAACAGAAAAAATACTGGATTGGCCAAGAAGTTTATTTAGATTTTTTCTGTATGGTGGCTCCAGTAGTTCTTAGTCATCTTCATTCAAAACAATCTTGTTAGATTTTTATTGGGACAGTTGTCATATCAATGTGCATTAAAAAAAACCCCATCAAAATTGGTGAATTTTTGTGCAGCCATTTTTATACTGAAGATAGAAGAAAATAAGCAACACTTTGGCATATTATACTTTATTATTTCAAGAAAGGTAAAAACACAACTGATACAAAAAATATGTGCAGTACATGGAGAAGGTGTCATGACTGTTTGAATGTATCAAAAGTGATTTGTGAAGTTTCTTGGCACTATTGACATTTTTGCCAAACAATTCTTTGCTGTGAGGCTGTCTTATGCATTCGAAAAAGTTTAGCAGCATCCCTGACCTCTACACACTACAAGCCAATAGCAGGAGATAGCCCACATTCCCAAAATATCCAAATCAATAAAGCCATTGGTGAAAATGAACAATGTGTCTTTTTATTGTTGTTCAATTGCAGTTGTCCCCCCCCATTACTCTCCCCTGACCTACCCATTCCCCATCTACCACATTCAACCCTCCCCCCCGCTGTTGGCTTTGTCCATAGGTCTTTTATACCTGCTCCTTGACTCAGCCCTTGCCCTTTGATCCCCATTATCCTCCACCCTCTCCCCACTGGTCACTGTCAGTTTGTTCTTTATTTCCAAGTCTCTGGTTCTATTTTGCTTCCTTGTTTGTTTTGTTCTTGAGGTCCCACATATAGGTGAGATCATATGGTATTTGTCTTTCACCTCCTGGCTTATTTCACTTAGCATAATGCTCTCCATTCCCATCCAGGCTGTTGTGAAGGATAAATATTCTTTCTTTATTTCTGCTGCATGGTATTCCATTGTATGAATATACCACAGTTTTTTGATCTACTCATTTACTGATGGGCATTTAGGCTATTTCCAGCACTTGGCTATTGTAAATAGAGCTGCTATGAACATTGGGGTGCATAGGTTCTTTTGGATTGGTGTTTCAGGATTCTGGGTATAATCTCAGCAGTAGAATTGCTGGCAGTTCCACTTTTAATTTTTTGAGGAAATTCCATATTGTTTTCCACAGTGGCTGTACCAGTCTGCATTCCCACCAACAGTGCACTAGGGTTCCCTTTTCCCCACATCCTTGCCAGCACTTGTTGTTTGTTGATTTGTTTATGATGGCCATTCTGACTGGCATAAAGTACTATCTCATTGTAGTTTTATTCTGCATCTCTCCGATGGCTAGTGATGTTGAGGATCCTTTCATATGTCTCTGAGCCCTGTGTATGTCCTCCTTGGAGAAGTGTCCATTTAGGTCCTTTGCCCATTTTTTAATTGGATTGTTTGTCTTCCTGGTGTGGAGTTGAGTGAGTTCTTTATATATTTTAAAGATCAATCCTTTGTCCAAGGTATCATTGGCTAACATATTTTCCCATACAGTTGGTTCCCTTTTCATTTTGCTAATGTTTTCTTTAGCCATGCAGAAGCTTTTTGTTTTGATGAGGTCCCATTTGTTTATTCTTTCCATTATGTATCTTGCTTTAGGGAACATATAAGTGAAAATATTGCTGTGTGGAATATCTGAGATTTTCCTGCCTATGTTCTATTCTAGAACTCTTATGGTATCATGACTTATATTTAAGTCTTTTATCCATCTTGAGTTTATGGTGTAAGTTGGTAAGTAAAAATGAACATGTAAGTTCATTTTCTTTAATGTAGCTGTCCAGATCTCCCAATACCATTTGTTGAAGAGGCTATTTTTATTCCATTTTATGCTTCTGCCCCCTTTGTCAAATATTAATTGACTATAGAGACTTGGACTTATTTCTGGGCTTTCTAATCTGTTCCATTGACCTATGTGTCAGTTCTTATGTCAGTACCAGACTGTTTTAATTACCATGGCCTTGTAATATGGTTTGATGTCAGGTATGGCGATCCCTCCTACTTTGTTCTTCTTTTTTATAATTGCTGTGGCTATTAGGTGTCATTTACACTTCCATATAAATTTTTGAAATGTTTGTTCTATATCTGTTAAATATGTCATTGGTATTTTAATAGGGATTACATTGAATCTATAAATTGCTTTGGGTAGTATGGACATTTTGATGATGTTATGTCTTTCAATCCATGACCATGGTATATGCTTCCATTTATTTGTGTCTTCCTTAATTTGTTTCTTCAGAGTTGTGTAGTTTTCTGAGTACAGGTCTTTTACCTCCTTGGTTAGGTTTATTCCCAGGTACTTTATTTTTCATGTTGCTATAGCAAATGGGATTTTTCCCCCCTGATTTCTCTTTTTGATATTTCATTGTTGGTGTACAAAAGTGCCTTTGGTTTCTGAATATTGACTTTGTATCCTGCTTTGCCAAATTCACTTATTAGGTCAAGTAATTTTTTGGTGGAGTCTATAGGGTTTTCTATGTACACTATCATGTCACTTGCAAACAGTTACAGTTTTGCTCCCTCCTTTTCAATTTGGATGCCTTTTATTTCTTTTTCTTGTCTGATCACTATGGGTAGGACTTCCAATACTATGTTGATAAGAAGTGCTAAAAGTGACATCCTTGTCTTGTTTCTGATCTTAGTGGGAAAGCTTTTAGTTTTTGCCCATTGAGTATGATGTTGACTGTAGGTTTTTCATATATCACCTTTATTATGTTGAAGTATGCTCCCTCCCACTTTGCTGAGTCTTTTGATCATAAATGGGTGCTGTACCTTAACAAATGCTTTTTCTGTATCTCTTTGATATGATCATGTGATTTTTGTCTTTCATTTTATGTGATGTATTACACTTATTGATTTGCGAATATCATACCATCCTTGTATCCCTGGGATGAATCCCACTCGATTATGGTGTATGATCTTTTTAACATATTGCTGGATGTGGTTTGCCAATATTTTGTTGAGGATTTTAGCATCTATGTTCATCAGTGATATTGGCCTGTAGTTTTTTTCTTTGTTGTGTCTTTGTCTGGTTTTGGTATCAGGATGATGCTGGCCTCATAAAAAAGGTTTGGGAGTTTTCCTTCATCTTGGATTTTTTTGGAATAGCCTGTGAAGAATAGGGGTTATCTCTTCCTTAAATGTTTTGTAAAACTTTCCTGTGAAACTGTCCAGGTCAGGGCTTTTGTGTGATAAGAGTTTTTTGATTACTGCTTCGATTTTGCCAGGTGTTATTGGTCTGTTCAGGCATTCTGCTTCTTCTTGACTCAATTTTGGAACATTATATTTTTCTAGAACTTTGTCCAGTTCACCCAGGTTTTCAAATTTCTTGGCCTATAGTTGTTTGTAGAAATTTCTTACAATCCTTTGTATTTCTGTGGTATCAGTTGTAATTTCTCCTCTTTCATTTCTTATTTTATTTGGGTCCTCTCCCTTTTTTCTTGATGAATCTGGTTAAAGTCTTGTCCATTTTGTTTATCTTTTCAAAGAGCCAGCTCCTGGATTTATTGATCTTTTGAGTTGTTCTTTTAGTATCTGTGTCACTTAACTCTGCTCTGATCTCGATTATTTCCTTCCTTCTACTCACTCTGGGCCTTATTTATTGTTGTTCCTTCATTTCTTATAGGTATAGGGTTAGGTTGTTTATTTGAAATGTTTCTGTCTTTTTTAGGTAGGCCTATATTGTTTTGGACTTTGCTGTGTCCCATAGGTTTTGAACTGTTGTGTTTTCATTTTCTTTTGTTTCCATAAACTTTATGATTTATCCCTTGATCTCATTCTTAACCCATTCATTGTTTAATAGCATGCTATTCAGTGTCCATGAGTTTGAATGTTTTTGAATTTTTTTCCTGGAGGTTGGTTTCTAGTTTCAAGCCCTTGTGGTCTGAGAAAATGCTTGACATAATTTCAATTTTCTTGAATTTGTTGAGGCTTGTTTTGTGTCCTCTCATGTTGTCTATCTTTGAAAATGTTCCATGTGCATTTGAAAAGAATGTGTATTTTGCTTTTTGGGGATGAAAGGTTCTATATATATCAGTTAAGTCCATTTGATCTAATGTGTTATTCAGTGCCACAATATCCTTGTGGATATTTAGATCTATCCATTGTTGACAATGGGGTGTTAATCCCCTAGTATAAGTGTGTAGCTGTCTGTATCTTTCTTGAAGTCCTCCAATATTTTCCTCACATATTTGGGTGCTCCTATGTTGGGTGCATATGTGTTTACAATGTTTATGTATTCTTGATGGATTCTTCCCTTGAGTATTATAAAGTGTCCTTGTGTGTCTTTTTTTTTTTTTTTTGCTTTTTGTTTTGAAGTCTATTTTGTCTGATATAAGTATCACTACCCCAGCCCAGCTTTTTTTTTCCTGTCTGTGTGCTTGGAATACTTTTTTTCTAACCCATCACTTTCAGTCTGTGTAGGTCTTTTTTTCTGAGGTGAGTCTCTTGTAGGTAGCATATGTGTGGATCATGTTTTCTTATCCTTTTGTCTACCATATGTCTTTTGATTGGACATTTAATATATTTACATTTATGGTTATTATTGACAGGTACTTATTCATTGTCATTTTCCTTCTTTGTACCCATGTTCATCTCACTCTTTTTCTTAATCTTCTTAAAGCAGTCCCTTTAGCATATCTTGCTATGCTGGTTTAGTAGAAGTGTATTCTTTTAGCTTTCTTTTGTCTGGGAAACTCCTTATTTTGCCTTTATTTTGAATGACAGCCTCTCTGGGTAGAGCAGTCTTGGTTGCAGGTCTTTGCTTTTCATTACTTGGGATATTTCTTGCCATTCCCTTCTGGCTTGCAGTGTTTCTGTTGAGAAGTCAGCCGCAAGCCTTATCAGAGGTCCCTTGTATGTTACTCCTTGTTTCTCCTTTTCTGCCTTCAAGATTTTTCTCTTTGTCTTTAAGGTTTGGCATTTTAATTATGATGTCTCGGAATAGGCCTCTTTGGGTTTATCTTGATTGTGGTCCTCTGTACTTCCTGAACTTCCATTGCTTTTCCCTTCTCCAGGTTTGGAAAGTTTTGTCATTATTTTTTCAAACAGGTTTTCTATCCCTTGCCCCTTTTTTCCTCTTCCTGGTAACCTTATGATTCTAATGTTGTTGTGTTTCATGTTGTCCTGAACTTCCCTTCATCTATCTTCATACTTCTTGAGTCTTTTTTCATGCTGCTGCTCTACCTGGGTATTTCTTTTTACCTAGTCTTCCAGCTCACTAACTTGGTCCTCTGCTTCATCCAGCCAGCTTGTAATTCCTTCCAGAGTGTTTTTTTATTTCAGATATTTATTTTATATTCTTCATTTCTTCCTGGTTCTTGTTTATAGTTTCTATTTACCTTTTTATGCTGTTGTAGTTCCCACTGAGTTCCTTGTAGTTGTCATTGAGTTCCTTGAGTATCCTTATTTCTGTATTTTGGCATTCTATGTCAATAGTTTGCCTGCCTCAATTTCATTTAGCTCTTTTACTGGAGATTCTTCCATTCATTTTGGCTGGGGGCTCTTTCTTTTTCTCCCCATTTTAGGTGACTCTGTTTTTTTTTGTTTCTGTCTCAAGATGTTCTGCTTTGCCAGCTGTCTTCGTGGATTTCTGTGGTAGGAGTTCTGTGGAACTCCGTGGTGCAGTCTCTTTGATCTCCTTGTCTGTATGATCTAGGGTTGCCCTTCTGTTTGTTGTCTGACTTGGGCTTTACCTGTTGGTGGCTCCTTTGTTGGTGGGTTCTCCCCTCCAGTGGGCTTACTGGTTGTCGCAACTCCCACCTGTTTTGTATGTTGTCATACAGGTATTCATTAACAAAGCCGTGTCACCAGACAACCAAACCTACATCAGCAAAAATAACCCCCCCATCAGCAATCTAAACTGCAATTGAACAAAGATTAATAAAGGTGAAGAGAGATTACAGATATTATAAGATATGACAAAGAGAATATGAGATGACTGAAAAAGGGGAAAATGTTATTGTGTGGTAAGAGGGAGGAGAATTGATAGATGTAGGACTGAGGAAAAGAAAGGGAGAGAACAAAATTTAAAATGCAAGTAAAACATGAAAGGGTGATGGGAACAATGGGGTAACAAAAGGGATGAGCACTGTGAGGTTTGAAGTAAAATTGGAAAGGTATTGGACCAATGTGAGCAAAATTGCCAAAATACCACAGCAGGGTCGATAGCAATGGCACCTGAATGAAGTTTAATAAAAGTGGAATAGGAATAAAAATACTGTAGAAAAGTGAAAAGTGAATATGAGATGACTATTGTAGAGAAAAATGATTTTAGAGGATGGGGAAAGCAAACTGATAAGAGTAAGGAGTAAAGCTCAGGATGAGAGAGGGGACAAAAATAGAGAAATAAAATTTCTCACTTACCTGATCGGGGCAGGGGGAAGGTGAAATGAAATGAGACCAAGGGAGAGTATTCTATAGGATTTAAAATACAAACAAAAACTGAACAGGTAGGAGTTCCATCAGGAAAGTACAGCAATGATGGTGGTATTTCGCCCAACTAGTCACTTTAGAAAAGGTGGAAAAGAAATGACTCTTATAAGAGGGGGGAAAAGTGAGCTGCCTTGAAGAAGAGTGCTTATGTGAGGTTAGATGGAGGAGCAATAGTGAGAGTAAGGGATGGGATCACAGTGTAGTGTGAGAGAAAATAAAGTTAACCACCACAGTAATAAAGCCCAGAAAGGTGGTGAAATGGATTAAGACCAGGGAAGAGTGTTGTGTGGGCTTTGGAATAACAATAATATAATTTTAAAAATGACCTGAATAAAATTAATAAAAAGTAAAAGACCAAGAGTCCTGAGTTATTTGGAATATGAGTGAAGTGAAGGAAGAAAAATTAAAATGGAATAAGAAAGGGAAAATAACAAAACAAACAACCCCCCCAACCATAAATAAACAAAAAGAAAGAGAAATTTAAAAAAAAACATGCAAGTTCTGATGAAGAGCAAGGTGAAATTTGTCTCAGCTGTTGTTGTTCGCCTTCTGATTTCTTTCTGGATCTGCCTCTGGTTTTGTCTCAGCTCGTGGTCTTACTATCCTACTCCTGGAAAAGAAAAAAAAAGCCCCCTGCCGTTGGAAGCCTGCACAACCAGTATTGCAGATCTTCCTGGCTCCTGCAGGCCCTCGGGGGTTGGGCTCCGTTTTCCTTTCCATTTTGGCAGGAAGGGGGCTCAGTCTGGGTTACAATAACCACAGATGCCCAGTTTCCAGCCCATGGCCTAGGAGTGCTGAGCGGCCCATGTTCTCCACCCTGAGCTGTGTACTCTTTGATCATGAGGCGCACTGAGTGGGAGCAAATCACGCCCACAATCCTTCCTCCCTGGTGTCCCAGCAGCTGTGTGGACAAGCTCCCTTCTCAGTGTGCCTCAGTTCTTCTTTTGAAAAAAGCCTCTTTGGGTGCCGCTGCTGATGGGAGCCACTGCCCGCTCTCCACACACTCAAACTCTCTGGGGAGTCCAGAGTCCATTTTGGACACAGCCAATCACTGCCCATCTCTTCCCCCAGCTCCAGGTACCGCCACAATCCACACCCCATCCTGGTACTGCCCCATTGGCCACCGCTGCCCTGGCTTGTGCACGCCGCCCACTGTGTGTGCCTGCACGCCTTTTCTCCCCGGTGGCGGCTTTATGAGTTCAAGCCTCCCCTGGCAAACGTTCAAGTCTCTCCTGGGGGTCTGCGGTTTGCCCACCCTGGGAGGGGAGGTGGCGGTGACGCTGCTATCACTGACCCGGCTCTCCTCTTCCCCTGGGACAGTTGCGGTTTCTGGCGCCACTTCCAGGGACTTTCGCCATCTGTGAAGTTTCCCCCGCCACTTAGAAAACCTCCTTACTGCCCATTTTGAAATGTCCTTTGCACACTTTGGCTTCCAAACTTCCTATCGGCTGTGACTCTGTTGGTTGTTGACTCTGTCCTTCCAGCTAAGTGTGCCAGTTGGGTGCACGAGCCAGTGGGCCCAGCTCCCACCTACTTCCCCACCGTCTTCCACTTTCCATTGGAAAATGTGTCTTTCATTTTATAGGGGGGAGGAAAAAAACCTAAATAACTTTTTGGCCAGTCTAATACAATAGTATTTTGAAATATCTGAAATGCTGTCATGTGAAGGATTAAGTTGTTTCAAAGGTCCACGACGTGTAGAAATGGAATCAATGCGTAGAAAACACAGGAAGCCAGGTTTTGGTTTTACTTAGGAAAGCCTCCTAATAGTCTGAACTGCCCCCAGATGGACTAGACCACACATTATTGGAGGTGATTGGCCATAGGCTTCTTGGCACTATAACATCAGCTCAGTGCTTGAATTAGATGACATTTAAGAGTTTTGCCAACTAAGATTCTGTTTTTATTTAAACTGGTTAATCCAATCCAAAATATGTCAATTTAATGATGAGCAGTTGGTCCACTAGTTTATATTTTTATGGAAAATAGTCAATTGCATAGCAAACAACAAATTACATACCTGATTTTTGAAAACTCTAATTTTTTGGAGGGAATTGGTTGCAAGAGCAGTGTGATGGGGTAGAATGGCAGTGATTTTCTGTGGTATTGGTATGTCAAGGTACTTTTCCTCTGTGAAGATAGTGATAAATTTCTGATAGGAGAGGTCTGTGTTAGCAGGTGAAGTTTTAAACCTCTAAGTTATGCTACTCAAATAAACCCACGTTACTCAAATAAACCCACATTGAATATATTATAGTTCTTATAATTATCAATACATGCGGTGCCCAGACTCTCAGAAGAAATTGTGAAAACATTAAAACTCCCTAGTCCCTAGGAATGTAAATACCCACTGTGACCTAAAATGCTATGGTGCCTTCAGGGCACAGAGTATTTGGGAATTTTAATGCTATTTATAGAACACATTGGTATAATGACTTACTTGATTCCATCAGACAAGCTACAAATAATTTCAAAGTCAGGAAATATGACTGTTTTATATGTATGTATTACAAAACTATGATCATTTAGTATGAAAATAACCCAAGCTATGAAAGTAAGCATATTTTTTCTGTTAATGTATATTTGCCACCTTTTGCTTTTTGATTCTGCTAATTTGCCCACAGATAAGCAGTAGGAGGCACTGAGGTTTTAAAAAAAATTGAAAAAGACTATGTAATCCCAGTGCCAGTTTTTCAAGCTTATGTAGGAAATTCAATCCCCTGATGACTATCTGAGGATTCCTGGAGACGGCTTTCCTGTTCTGGTCTTCTTTGTCATGGTCTCCATTACCCAGCCCCTGCCCCTGTACATCTAAACTGCTGCTCCCAACGCAATTCTATAGATACTTGTTACTCCATGTGCCCCACCCCCCAGTAGGTAGGCATTTCTGGGCCCCACCCTCCAACTTCCTGAATCACAATGTTCATTCAGTGATCTCCCTGTGTTTTGCACTCACATTAAAGTTTGAGAATTAAAGTTATAGAAATGCTCTATAGTTGTCCTCCTTTATCTTCCTTGCCCTCGTGATGTGTAACACCTTGAACTAAAGGCCTCCAGGGACCAAGAAAGATACAAAGAATGGGAAAAACAAAGAGATCTGGGACATTTCTGCTCCCCAAGCCAGTGATGGCATGTTACAGGAACCTAGAATGGCCGTCTCCCTCCTTAAACCTCAGGCTAACTCTGTGCTGGTAGGGCTTACTTATGGCTTCAGTTAAAGTCACCTTCCTCATGTCTTTTCCCCTTAAAACCTCGAGGCTAAGCCTCCTGCTTCTGGTATCTGCAGAGTAGGCCCCAAATTAACATCATAACCATCATTGTCCCCAGTCTATTCTACTGGGAAATTTAGCTCTTCTGGTTCAACTTCTCCCTCTAGGCCACTGCAGCCCTTTTATAAGCATAGCCGAAAGTCTCATTAAAATGTTTCCCAAGTAAAATAGCAGACTTCCTCCAAAGATAAATCATATTCCACCACTGGGAGATAAAAACAGCTGCAGGAAGTTTTCAACTGAATGTGTGTGTGTTGCTGTGCTTTCAATAGAAAAAAACCTGTTAAATCTTTTTTTTTTTTGACAAATTCAGAAAAGAACACTATTATTTGGACACCAAGCTTTACGGGGGGTCTTTATTTCAAAATGGTCATCTTAGTTGTTCTACTGTGTTGCCTAGTTTCAGTTAAGTTTAGACCTCCCAACTGGTATTTCAGGTGATGATGATGAATTATCTCAGGGTTTCTTAGGTGGTAGACATCATTTTGTTATTAAAGAGGTCTGAAGGCAAAATATGGCCTTCATCTCTAAAATCTTTACATCTCTTCTAGAGGTTCCTTCACTTTATTCAGCTTCTCTTCAGCTGGAGTGAGGGTGGGCCCTGGGTTCAGCCACCGAGTACTTTTGGGGCTTTCTGTATGTGTCTCGTTTTCCATTTAATCATCACAACATCTTTGTGATGTTGGTATTATTTCTATCTTAAAGCCAATCAGTCAGTGGATATTAACGGAATACCTACTACATGCCAGAGAGGAAGACAGAGTCCTGTCCTGAAGGAGCTTACATTCCGTACATGTCTAGTCCACGCGCCTCGTTTTGTAGGTGAAGACACGGAGTGTCCACAAGTTTGTGTCTTGTCCCTGGTCAAACAGCTAGTGTGGTCAGACTGAAGTTAGTCTGGCTCTCACAGTTACGCCCTCCTTCTAGTGCTGTGCAGCCCATAGCTTCTTTTCAGTAGATATTTGTATAATTAGTGGTGAATTTGTTTGGAAAAAATATTTATAAGCTACTTGGGGCGGGAAATGGAGAGATCTTGGGGAAGGGGGCATGTTCGAACAATATGAGGTTCTAACTATTAGAATAGGACAAACTCATTTTTTCACTCTCGTGAGAAGAAAGAAAAAGATAGGGAAAAGGGTACGAGAGAGAAATGGAGTAGAGAAGAAGGGGAGCCTACAAGGAAGCTTGAGGCGGACGCTTCGTGAATTCCGTGGTCCCTAACTCCTGAAGCTAGCAGAAGTGCCTGTGCAAATATCCAGGAGTTCTTGGTATGAGTAGAGCCAGGTTCTGAGAGGCCTGGAGGTTCTACAGTTTTGGAGAACTTCTTTCCGGAAAAGAACATGAAGTTGCAAATAAAGCAAATGGGAACAGACTTTTGGAAGGGGCCTGTGTGAGTGAGAGGCTCTCAAGCTTAGGCATCATCATCAGCTCATCAGCTTTACCATAACGGCACCTCTGATTGGATCTGGCGTGTTTAAGAGTGTGTGTGAAATAGTGAAGGGACTGAGCACAATACCTGGGTTGAGGGTGGGACAAAGCAGAGACGAGGTACAGTTACTGGATATAGGAACCAGGAGGTGCAGAGAGGGGTTGGCAGGAGAACATAAGCTTTCCTGAATTAGTAGAAATTTGAAAAGGGCTTTGGAGCTCCTTACAGAGTTTAATGGGGGCAGGGGGTTATGTGTGTTGGGAGCAGGGGTGGAGTTGAGTTAATCTTATCTACAGCTCTCAAGAGACCCTTTGCTATCATCAGAGTTTCTTTTTTAAATAAATTAACAAACAAAATACTATTTATTTTCATGCCTTCTATGCTCCAGTCAAATGGAAATGCTCATTGTTTTAATAATGTGCACTAATATAATTATACACCTGAATAATTTAGAGCTGATAACAAGGTGCATTATAGGAAGGTCCCAGTGGAGGTGGGAAAATTATTAGGGAATTTGAAGTAATGGGAACAATGACTGATTCTCAAAGTGAAGACTGGCATATTTTTAATAGGCAGGGATTTAATGGACCAATCATTGTTAGGTGCAAAATTATACAGAAAATCTTTTTGAGCACTTAGCTGTGTTCTGGATGCTAGTAATACAAAGAATATTAATAAGACAAAACTTCCTCTTTCAGAAAGAACATATGGTTATCTCAGTATTTTCGGGAAGAGACAGCAGATAGGATGGGAAAATCACTGTGCTAAGGAGATCCGAATTCTTTTAGAAATCCTGCCATTAGCTAAAGGCACGAGCTTGGCAGAGTCGCAGTTGCATAGCTTCTTCCGTGGAGCGACAAGGGAAGTGAGAAAGGGAGGGTGGGGCCTCCCAGACTGGATGTGTCATGATGACTCCAGCCGGAATCTGAGTCTCCTGTGGAGGAGCTGGGAACACAGAGGAAGATGAAAGAATAATAAGCTGTAATTATCCTAGAACTATTGAAACTCATCACCTGGCATGTTATACAAGGTCCCAACCGCTTGAATAATATCCTGGCAGAGGATATGTATACTTTAGATAATTGGGGCAAGGCTACTCCAATTCATTGCACATTGTAGGAAAGATTAGGTAGCTGTTACCCAAGTCTGTTTCCTCTTCCTCTTGGACACACAGCACAGCTAGGTTTCCCAGCCTCTCATGCAGTTAGACCGCTGATTTGAATGATTTCTGAACAAAGGAACGTGGTTAGAAGGAACGAATACCCACAGGGCCTGCTCACAGTAACCTCCCACATGCGATTCTCCACTCTCTTTCTGCCACAATGGCGATCTTGGAAGCTTGGTGAGGAACTGTGGGAGCTGAGATAGAAGACCTCTGTATTCCAGAACCGTGACTTGGAGAGTAAGAATCGATGCCTTCTAATCAAGAGTACCTATTTTAGACAGGTGTGAGAAAGAAATGCCTGCTGTCTTAAACCACCAAGATTTGGGGTTTGTTTTCACAGAGGCTACAATTATCTTAATTCAGAGGTCAACAAACTATGGCCCACAGATCAAATCCAGCTCATGGATTTGGGCAAAAAATCCACTCTTTTGCCCAAATTTTTTAGGGAAAAATAAGGGTGTGCATTATACATGGGTAGTACTAATTCCATGTCCATTTAAATGGTTTTAATTCTTTTATTTACACTCAGGCATTAAAAGTGTAGCTCTAGAAAGCAATAACGTTATCTGTATGCAAAATAATACCCTGGAATACAATAATCGGTTTTGTTTCTAAATATAACTGCATAAAAAATTGAATTAAAACATTAAAATGAAAGATTTTTTTCCTGAAAGTTTGGGCCAAAAATATGGTGCGTAGTATTCACAGGAGCACATTATACATGGCAAATTATGGTAATGGGTTCTTTAAAAGGTAAAAATTATGATGCCAGGCATCCAATAAAAAATTACTGTGCCAATAAAAAATGAATTGAGAATTTTGACACTTCATCACAGAAATAGGGATGGTAAGTAAGCACATGAGAAGTGCTCCAGTTCATTAGTCATTAGGGGGTCAAATTCAAACCACAACAAAGGCGCTACTCTGTGCCTATTGGGATGTGTAAATTTTTTTAAAAAGTCTATACTAAGGTTTGACAAGGGTATGGAGCAATGGGAACTCTCATATACTACCATATGTAAAATAGTATGAAACACACAATGTAGAACAGTACAACCGTTTTTGAACTGTGTGGTGGGTTATTAGAAACCCTATGATCCAGGCTTAAATACTTAGGTGTTTACCTAAGAGAGATGATAGCTTATATCTCTACAAAGATTTTCTCATGAATTTTTATATTAGCTTTATTTCTAGTAACCCCAAACTAGAAATGAGCCAAATGCCCATCAACAGGGTAACAAATAAATTATAGTAAATCTACATGTATTAGTCTGTAGGATTGCCATGAAAAATACCGGAGACTGGGTGGCTTAAACAACAAATGAATTTCCTCACAGTTCTGGAAGCTGGTTGTCCATGATTGAGGTGTCGGAAGGTTTGGTTTTTCTTCTTGGCTTGCAGGTGTCGGCCTTCTCACCTTGTTCCCACATGGCCACTCCTCTGTGTACAGCCCTCCCGGCATCCTCTGTATGTCCTAATATCCTCTTCTTATAAAGATACCCGTCATATTGGATTAGGAACCAATCTAATGACCCCATTTGAACTTAATTACTTCTTTAAAGGCCCTGCCTTCAAATTAGTTCATATTCTGAGGTAAGGGCTTCCACATATGAATTTGGAGGCAGGGGACACAGTTCAGTTCACAGCACTCTACAATGGAGTCCTACTCAGCAGTGAATCTCAAAATAATTATGCTGAGTGAAGTAAGTCAGACAAGAAAGAGCACATACATACTCTTTGATTGCATTTATGCAAAATTTTAGGAACTGCAGGCTATGGTGACAGAAAGATAACCGGATGCATTGAGATATGAGAGGAATTTGGAGGGAGGTAAGAGAGAAATGCTGTAAAGGGTCAGGGAAAACTTTAGAGATAAAGGATGGGTTCCTTTTCTTGGTGTGGTGATGGTTTCATGGTTGTATATAGCAACCATGATATATACAACTGTCAAATGTTTTACATTACACATTTTAAGTATGGGTAGTTTGTTGCATTTTGATTATAACTTAGTAAGTTTTTTAAGGAGCAATAAACATGTTACAGTTATGTTTATAACCTGTGGCAGGCTTAAATTCACCTTGCCACTTTATTCTAATAATAACAACAACAATAAAGATACCTGTTGTGAGCACCTGCTACTTTGTGTTGATACCTCCCTCCTTCCTTCTGGAAGAAGCACCTCCATCCTTTGGTTATGGTTCCTTTCGTCACTCTAATCATAGGGACGCAGAAGGAATATGTGCTCCTCTAGACAAATTGATTGATTGATGGTTGGGCACTTGGATCTAGTTGGCTCAATTAAATAACTTCCTTGGGGTTTTCCTTACTAAAACTGGGGTAAGTTAACCCTTTTGGAGATGGAAGCTATAAGATGAGTTTTCTGCTGGTAGTGTCCACAGGGAGGAAGTCCAGAGAGGAGATACCCTGAGAGCTGGAGAGAGAGACTCGGTGTTGTGCGAGCTTCAGGGCTGGTTCCAGGGGTCTGTGTTAAATGCTGTCAATAGTTAGCATGTATTTAGGATAAATATTTCTAATTTCCCTTTATTGCAATGCCTGAGATCTTGATGTCATCCTGAGTAAATGGTTCATGTAGGTCTGACCAAATCAACAATTTCATTTAATTTCACTTGTTTATCACATAAAACTAAGCCCAAAGCAGTATATTACATGCTGAAAGACATTGTTATCAAAAGTGCATTTAAACAGCCACTCGAGTTTGAACAGCTAATTCTGAAGCTCCCCACTGTAAATAATTTTGTGGCAAAACTCCCAGGTATACATTGCTGGAAAAAATAGACAGAGACCCAAACTGATCTCTCAGGAGTCATGTGACCATAGGGAAATGAAAAAAGCATTCCATGATAGCTTTGGCTTTCTTCGAGTCCTCTGGATTCTAGGTCAGCTGTGGACCAGAAACTGGCTCTCAGACTTTGGTAATGTACCAAAGTCTTGTGGTAATGTACACCATAACCAACAGAAGGCTTTTGGGTTCTAAGGAATTTTAATTTAATAAAATACTCTGAATTCAGTCATTTGTTTCTCTTGATTGGCACAAACCAGTAGGAAGTAAAGAAACTGAGCAAATGTTATAGCTCTTCATTATGGTGTTTGTTGATTTTTGTTTTTAATTTGCCTTTCATATTGTCCATTGCAGTGGATGGGTCATATTTCTCTATAGTTTAAGGAGTAAAAATAGGTCTTCCCTGCCATTGGAGAGCTCTGGTTCTAGAGTGTGGTGGTGCTTCTTAAGATAAGGGTTGAACGCAAAGTACCCTCTTATCCCTCAGATAGGTTAAATAATCCTGAGGAAGATGTCAGGAATGATTGGATCAGGGCATGGTGGAATTTTAAGCAAATAATAGGTACTTAATAAATATCTATTAATAGATATTATATTTAATAGATAATCTATTAATCCATTATATAGTGAAGTGTATTGAGAAAATCTGTAATATTTACATATGTAGCCACTACAATCTCTAAGCTTATTAAGGTGTTCTTTAAAAATTAATAACATAATAAGTGTATGGTTTTGGAAATGTTTCAAGTTTTGCTTGTTTCCCTTTTTTTGGAGTAAACACAATTTTTTTCTCTCGCTTCGCCTGGGTGATTATACCTGACTGGAGCTCTTCCCTACCTCACAGGTGTGGGGGAAGAGCCCAGTCTTTTCCATACCAAAGTACAATGTTTGAAACATTTATTGTGTTACTAAACTGTGACTCCCAACCCCCTAAGAATCTTAGGTGTCATTAAAATACTTTTTTCCATCCATCTTTTTCTTCAGTGAGAATCTAGCTATGACTAATACCTTTTTGTCTTAACTCACTTTTTTGTATGCAAGCAACACATTTGTTTTTCTATATGAATGTGAAGAAACGAAGATAAGAAAAGAAAAAAGAAATAAAAGTCCCTCATTTTCCTGACCAGAGATATCCGTTGTTAAACTTTTGGTAGGTTAATGACATTATATTTCCTTTTCTTTGCCAACTCCTCCTGCTTTATTGCTCCTCTTTTTCTCTCCCAGTTTTTGCTTAGCATACTCATACTAACTCACACACACTCACACACATATGTAATGCGTATCTCCATGTTTTAAACTGCAGTGGAATTGTACTTGTCATCCCATATCACAAAAAAATTCAATGTCAATGAAAACTCACCCACACATTATCATTTCTAATGACAGCACAACAATTTATTATGCATTTGTTTCACTGTAACTTCAGAAAGTCATGAAGAATTAGTGAATTGAGGTGTGGTTTGCAGAATGCCGGGCAGTCCTTCTTACTAAACTATGTCTTATTGTCTGACTGTTTCCGTTTCTACCTGTAAAGAATGACACTCTAAGTTTCCCCAGCATATTACTTGGGGGAGCATGTGGGATACTTCAGAAAATAACTTAGGAAGTGAAAATTGAAGGATTGGCCTAAGACAAAAGTGTGAAATGGGAGAGACTCACGTTATTCATCAGTAATGTGGATTTCATAGGATTGTAATGGAGGAAAGACTAGACAGTGGGTGAGAAAGCATCAGCCATTGAGTCTGACATCTGAAAGAATTTAGTGTCCGCGCTGGGAGCCCACCTTCCTGTGCTGAGTCTTTCTTGTCTCTCCCCCTTTGTTTGTTGGTTCTTTTTTTTTTTTCATCTCTGATTCCCAGGAATATCGGATTCTATCCTTCCTAAGACCAGCTTTCTGACCCTTCCTTCCATAGTGTATATGTCAATAAAAACTGGGTGCTTAAAGAACATTTTAACAGGCAGAGAATAATTAACTGGAGTTTCAGATGTTTGCCATTGGGCGGGGTGAGATAAAACCCAGTGGGTGGGTGTGCATTTACCTTGCTTGCTCTGCATGAATCTACCATGGTGGCCAGTAATGACAGTGTTGATATTCAAATGTTTAACAACTGGTTCTTCCTCATCAGAATGATATTGACAGAAAACAACTGGTTTGGCCGGTTTGTACTGCATGTGTGTTGATCTTGGTAAATCATTTTACAGACTCTTGAGTTGTTTGCTCTGTTGCCTGGCCTTTTGTGGTAGCCATTTTGGGGTGGTGGAAAGAATCTGGAATTTGAAAATATAATGAGACTTCCATTCATATCCTGGCTCTGACATTGCCTCACTGTGTAATTTGAGCCTCAGTTTGCTCATTTCTAAAGGGGAATTATAAAATCTCCGTCCTGGGGTTTGTTTTTTGGTAAGGCTCAACAGAGCTTTTATGTGGAGATGTTTTTTAAGGAGAAAAGTTAGTTGTTGTGATTCAAGAGTTCCAGATTTTTGGAAGGTCAGGTTCTTGAATAACATTGTTTTGTTCAATATCATTTTGGTACAACATTGATGAGATGCCACAGGAACTTAACTCTTGTTTATATCCATAGTTTACGGTAAATTGCTTTTATTCTGCATAGTTTTGCTAAAGTCACAGAACCGATCAAGGACATTAAATGAGGATTTACTGTATGTGACAGAGGCAGCACTGACGATGGATTCCAATTTTACTATAAAACATTTCATATTTCCAGGCTTAGTGAGATGTGTATTTCTGGGGGTTCGAGGTTTTTTCTCATCTGTGAAATAAGAATTTGTCCTAAATCGTTGCTAATGTTCCTTCTAACCCTTCAAATCTATGCTTTCAGGGGCCAAGGCTTTTTATCAGGCAATTTCTTTGGGGGGTTTGAGTCTTCTGTGCCAGGCTGGCCAGACTCGTTTGTACTGGACGCAGCAGTTTCAAGGCCAAGGTCAAACACTTCTGCTCTGGATCCGTGAGTGGCCCAGAGAATGAGACGTGCCGACAGAAGGTGTCGCGTCTCCCGATCCAAGTTTCCCGTAGCCCGACCAGCTCTCGCCTGCATCTTCCCTCAGCTGACTCAAGTCGACCTGTCCTGCTGTGCTTAATATTTGTATTTCTGGAAATGGTTAGCCACAGGATGAGGTAATATGTTGCAGATTCCTCGTCTCCCTTGTAATCCAGGTCAGATGTTGTCCTGGGAGTGGGTGGGAAGGCAGAGGGGCCAAGATTAAGGTTGCTGTGCTTTGGGGCTGATGACGAGATCATGCCTGACTGGCTGCAATAGTCCATGGCAGTTATTTGCACTTTTGGGAAGGCTCTTAAAGTGAACTCCGAGTTCAAGTTTTCTTGTCTGTTATTTAAACATACCACACTTGAATTTTTCAGTTGTTACGAGTTCCTCACAACTAATGCAATTTGTCTTTAAAAGTAGAATCTTAATATGGGAAGAGAACCAAGAGGTTAAATAATCCACCCCACTCTTCAGAGATGAGGGAATACACATGGAAAAAACTTCCTGGATTTGCTCCGACTACAAAGCTCATGACTGAAAGAGTTGAATCTAAAGGGCTCTTTCCTGATTTCAAGTCAGCTGTTTGTTTCCGAATCACTTTTCCATGCTACTTCCTGTTACCTGGTTTGTCCTTGGACATCTCTGATGTTCTCAGTTTGCTTTATCCATCTGCTTGTTCCAAATAAGCACTATTGTTCCTAACATACACATTTTAGGACATTATGCACATATAGGGCCTTAAATGGGCTCAGGGCGTGACAAATGAATAAATAAATACTCACACAAACTCAAACCCTGGGAAGGAAAGGAAGGACAGAGGAATAAAAGGGGCCCGAGAGTAGGTTGCTGGAATTTATACCAACAGTACAGAATCATTGGCTAAGACAGTGATGTATTTTCATATTTTAAGTCCTCCCTTGGGTGCCCAGAGTGGTAGGCTGATGCCTCCTCCCTTTTGGTCTTTCTGTACTGGCCCCTGGAATGACATGGCTTGTCACTTCTGAGGCCCCACGAACTCCTTCCCTCTGGCCTTTCAGATTCTGGCAGGGACTAACTTGTAATTGTTGGAGCTGGTTAGTCAGCTGAAGTTTCCACCATCTGGTAATGCAGGGAGGGGCAAAAGGTAGGAGGCCAGCTGGGGAATGGACAAGCCCCATGGCTGGAAAGTGAAACAGGGCAGAGGTGGTTCCAGCAGAAAGACGCAGAGACACACATTCAGATGACGCATGTCTAGACATGTGCCCTACTCTCACTGCCAATCTTACGCACACAGTGGGAGGGGACCAGAGCCCCCCACCCCCACTCTGCAAACTGTGCCCACCTCCCTGAGCCTGGCTCACCTCCCCTGGTTCCTTCACAAAGCTGACTAAGCTGTGTTGGCACTCCACAGCCCAGGGGGTCCACCACGTGTTGTGGGAGAGGTCAAAGGAAGGAGAGCCCGGTGGGGCAGGGCAGGGAGTCACCTGGGCCTCTTGGCCCACGAGTTGTTTCTGCAGTTTCCCAGGTTCCAAGAAAGCCTGATGGAGCCGGGGCATCTATTGAGCAAGCCATAAAAGTGATGCTAAGGAGGAAGAGATGTTTGGGCAAACACTGATGGTGAGGGAGGAGCCTGGGATTTGGGATCCCGAACCTGAGTTTTGACCAGCTCTGTCATGTGTGAACTTCGTAATCTTGAGCAAGTGTTTCCGGAACTGCAGACCGAGAGGCTGTGCAGAGAAGCAGGGAAGGGTTTAGCCTCTGCAGCTGGAAAACCTGGGTTTGCGTGTGAGTCCTGTGGCATTAGGCAAGCAGCTTAGCTTCCTTTCAACTCAATTTCCAACCTGTGAAACAGGGATAATTATAGTACTTTTCTCATTTTTTATGAAGACTGAGTTATTACATTAGTTTACTTGGAAGCATACCTGGTTCATTGTAAAGACTGTAAAGGGTACTTGCTGTTAAACAGTGTATAATGATATTATTTTTCCGTTTTTGTTAAGATTTACATAAAATGATGTAAATTACATATAAATCTATATGCAAATATAGCTAAATTACCTTCACAAAGTCGATGTTCAATAAACAGTATCTTTGTAAAAAATCTTTATTAAGAGCACGCTACCTAAGAATGTTTACAAACATTGTCTGCAGTGAGAGCACATTATATTGTAAACTGAGTATCTAAGTACTCAAGAGACCCCACATACAGAGTGATGTTAGAAAAAATCAGAGTCTTCCTTGAGCCCAGCTTATTGGTCAGTGCTCCAGCTGAGCCCATCAGGCACTATAGCTCCCCCAATGGGAAATAAGCATCCACTGTCGGAAGGATAGTGTGGATCAGTAGGCTGAGGACAGGTTCAGAGGCCTGAACAATTGTCATTAGCTCAAATCGGCTCAGATCCTAGTGCAAAACCAAATGGATTTTTAAAACCTGCCTCATTTGAAAACTGCTAAAATGCATGAGAACATATCCGGAAGTCCCATCTGTTTCATGTTTACTGAACTCCTTGTTCCTTCGGTCTGGGCACAGCTGACTCACTTTTCATTGTGTTCCTATGGCAGAGTGTCTTGTCATTTCCAAAGAAACCAGACAGCAGGCTTTGTGTATATGAGAGATATGCGTTTCCACCCTTTGTACTTGGTAAGGCTGCCTAAGGATGGGTTACTTATGATTCACATGGAAAAGAGATTACATAATTTCATACATTTACACATGTCTTTTTTCAATGTAAAGCAAAGATGTCTGAACCCTGAACTATGCCCTTTCTTTTGCTCACATACACACTGTGGAACTGCAGCAGCAGAGATGGTGAGGGCGTGGGTGAGCGCTCTCTAGTCAGACGATCTGGCTGTATTCCAGGTCCCAATTTCACCACTTACGAGCCACGTGACCTTGGGCAAGTTAATTAATTCCTCTGTGACCCAGTTTTCTCATCCGTAAAAAGGTTGAGTAAGAGTGCCTATCATTATCATTTAGCATAATTAACACTACCTGTTGTAACAGCCTCCCAAATGTTAGAACAATAAATGTTTACTTCTTGCTCACCATACAGTCTGCTAGGCATCGTGAAGTTCTCCCAGTGGCTCCCTTCCAAGCGGTGATGGGATCTAGCCCTTTCCCTGTGGTACTGCATGATCTCCCAGGTTGTGCCACCCGATATGGTAGCCCTCTGGCCACATTCGGCTATTTAAATTGAAATAAATATAATATTAAAGTTCAGTTACACTAGCCACATCTCTAATGTTCAGGGGCCGCATGTGTCTAGTGACTACCATATTAGACGGCACAAATGTAAACCATATCTATCGTCACAGAAAATTCTACCAGACAGTACTGCCTTCGGGCTTCCTTGGAGTTCACTACTATATCTCTCCCCTTTAGCTAGCCAGAGAATCTTGCAGGACAAAAGGAAAGAGTTTTGGGAGTTTTTCCTCCTTTCACGTCATACTAAGCTCAGGGTCTAGTTAATAATAGATCAAAGGGCTCTATTTTCTGAATGTAGAAGATCTTATATGATCTGAGTTCGTTCAGCTTGCTTTTTGATATTCTGTAAAATTATAGAATATGCTCTCTCTCTTTCTGGACGTATCCTGCTCTCAAGCCTAGTCCCTTAATGAAAAATCCTATTTTGAATATCAGAAGCTGAAGCCCACCTCATATTTTTCTCTTTCCTTTCCTTTTGTAATGCTCTCCCTGCCCCTGCCATAAAAGGCAGTCTCCCTGGGCCTAGGTAGGGGATCAGTTACAGGAAATGCTAATGGGAAAAGCACATGAATGTTTTCCTCTGATGACCCTGCTAGCTTGTCTTGCCTCTGTGACTGATCCCTGCTTCTCTTGCAGGAGTCACCTGTCTCCAGCTAGTCTCTGATTAAGGGTTAATATTATGGGGATAAGATTTAAATATCAGACTCACTGTGGTACAATGTGATGAAGATTGGCACCATATGATACAAATGAAATGGTCTTATTTAGTAAGTGACAAGGGATCAATCAAATTAGGGTTATTGGCACCATGTATCCAGTTTTATGACTATTATTGCATTTGGATTATCTCATTTTTCAGGAAGTTACATTCTGACCTCAGGGAGACAATCTTGGATTGTCTTTTCAACGTCATTTTCTGCCTTTTCAAAATCATGACTGGAGAATATATTAGGAATGTTCCACTTAAATCATAATTTTGGCTCAACATTAATATAACAGTGCTCTTTCACTTTTTATACATCATGGACTCTTCTGCCCTCATTACTTTGTTCTAATTTGATTGTACATTTGGCTCAGGCTGATGGGGAACCCTGAGTGTGGAGGCGTACAATTGCTGTTTTGAGGGTAAGCAGGTGGCTGAAGTCACTTTACATTTGATGGGTTCCCAAATGCAGAAGCGTTGGTGACCTTGTCACTGAATCTGTGTAGTTTTGTGTTACCACATGTTTCAGGAAATATAACTGAGCATTTGCTACGTGCAGACTGTTGGACAGCGGAGAACTGGAAAATGCAAAACTGTCCTTTCACAGTGTTGGTGGTTTCCTTCATAGCGCTTATTGGATTATCTAATTATCTTGTTTATTTACTTGTTTTCTTACACATTGTCCATCTTACCCATTGGGAATGCAGAGACTCTGTCTTTTTTATTGCTATAAATCCAGCATCTGGCACATTGCCTGGAACATACAGTGTTCAAAATAGATTGGTATCTGACTGAAGAAAAGTTGCTTATACTTCCTGATAAGGGACTATAATCTTGTTCTCCCCTTTCTCCGCCTTTCAAACTTCCTCTGCACCATTAAACTTTCCTTCCCCAACTCATTCTGGTCTTAAGCGGCTCTTCTCTTTTCTGAGATCCCTGAGTTTACTATTGGTCCTATTCATTCAATGTGTTATAGCAACCTGTGATCTCTTTTTCATTCTCACTTAATTTATGCTCTTATTATGTACCTCAATGACATATGCAACAGCATTTTCTAAAACACTTACAAGTACTATTTATTATGATTATTGTTGTAAGCTCCTTCAGGTCGGTGAAATGAGAGTGTAGTTTCTCCTACAGAGCCTTAGTGACTGACCTCTCTGTTATGTCAATGACTTTCTCTTATCTCTGAAGATGAACACCAGTCATGACCCCAGCTCCAAGTTAAGAGTTTTCCTCAGCTGCACATGTGTCCTTATGTAAAGCTCTACTGTCTGCATCATCCTGGATATTTTCCCCCTCTTTGGGCTTTGAACTGAATGCACTGTCCACTGTCTGTAGGACAGCCTTGCTGTCCAGGGTTGACGATGTGCTTGAGGCAGAGGCGGGAGTAATTTGCAGGCTGACGGAGGCTGCAGTGTAGCCCTCCTGACACTCTAGTGGCCTGGTCACTTGTATGGGCCATGGGCTCCACAGTCTCTGACTCAGGTTTGGGGACATCTGGGTGGCTGTGTCCTGTGTGTGGACTGCTGGGGGCTTTCCAGGAAGAGAACACTCTCCTTGTCTCAAAACCATGCTGTGATCATTCCAAGGTATTCCTGACCGCCCAAGCCTTGTTCACTGGGAGAGTCAGATAGGATGTGAGTGCACACTCGTTAGCATAGATGCTTGGCTGTACACACATGGCACCAGGAAAGGTGTCATGCCAGGAAAAGCTGCCAGCCCCAGTGCGATGGAATTGCACTGAATCTCACAGCAAAGGCATTGTGGAGCATCCTTTTGGAAAAGGGTGGGCTTCACCAGAGTTTCCTGGCGGAGTCATGGTCATGTTCTCCCTGAGCATTTGGCACTGAGCATTTTGTACCAACTTGTGAAGCCCAGTGCCAATTCCTGTTGCCTGGAAGCTCCAGAAAGTTTTGCTCAGATGTTGGCAGAAGCAACCAAAGGCATGTTTTCTGTTGTTTGTTCTTTCGCTTTTGTTTTTCTTTTTGCAAATGAGAACCAGAGGTGTAAATGTTCCGTACCAAAGGAGCAAGATAATATCAAAAGCCACACCTTCTCCTGCCCACGCATGCAACTTTCCAGCATATCCATTAGTTTTAATCACACAGGCTTTCTGTGTTGTTAAGTCTTCAGCGTACTTCTGCTTCCCGTGTCTGTATGGCTTCAGGGCACCTTTCAGATTAGAACTGGATGGACTCACCTGGCTGGGTGATTCAGGCATTTGTGGCTTGCAGTGTCCTAGTATGCTCCCGGCTGTCTCCACCACGGCTTCTTCCCAGGAAGTGGGAGAAGGCCTTATTCACTGTGTTCTGATGAGAGAGACTGGGGCCATACAATAAGCAGTTTTCCCAATATTTGGCAGCAGAGGGTTGCGATCTAACAGGATTCAGTATTGCCTAAGCAAATTTAAATTTGTACTCTGGCTCACCCAGCCCCTTTAAAATGGGGCAGCCTGGGGAGAATGAACTTGTGTGAAAATCCATGCATAAATATGGGCAGTAGCTTGACCTTTCACATGGATGGCTTCTAGAAATACCCCAGACATTGCTAAAAGCTCCAGTTAGAAACTTGCCACTTACAGGGAGGCAACTCCAGACAAGTCTTTTTGACTCACTAAGTTGATTTCCATTGAGAAGCTGCAAGGCTGGACTGATGACCCTGAAATGTGGTTTTGTCTTCCCTTAGTTATCCATCCAGCTTTGCAGGAAACGAATGTTTGGTTGCTGAAGACAAAAGTGCTGCTTTCCAGCCTCATGCCTCCTGTCCGCGTCCTTGCCATTGTAGGTCTCTGTGCAGTCCCTTGAAAACATCAGGCAGGGCTGGGATAGGGTCTGAGGATCTGCAGGTGTCCACACACGGGCAGTCCCATCAGTGGCCACCCTTCCATTAATGTGATACTCTCAGGACCTTCTCCAGCACCTCCCATTCCCCCACCCCCGCTGCTGGGCTTTTATCTATTTTTTTTAACTAGGGTTTTTTTTTTTTTTGCCACTTATCCCCTTTATGCCCCCCTCCCCCCTGCAGTCACACACTGTTGGCTTTTTTTAAAAGATTTTATTCATTTATTTTTAGAGAGATGGGGAAGGGGGAGGGGAGGAGAAAGAGCAGGAGTGAAACATCAGTGTGGTTGTCACTAGCGAACCCCATACTGGGGACCTGGTCTGCAACCCAGGCATGTGCCCTGACTGGGAATCGAACTGGCTATGCTTTGGTTCGCAGGCCTATGCTCAATCCACTGAGCTACACCAGCCAGGGCCACACTGTTGGCTTTTAAATGTTTTTTCCCCCTGAATTCTTTTTCTTAGGTTGTCCATGTCTTCTCTTACCCTGTAACACCATGGAGAGGTAACCACATTCTGCTCCTCCTCTTTGAGGGTATGTTTCTCATGCTTACCACTCTATTTTCCTGCTGACTTAGAAAAATTGTGTTGGAAGCTTTGCTGGCACAGTTCAATAGCATTTTGGCTGGAGATGGTTTACACGTTAACATGGTGAAGAATGACTTTATTTGTCAGACCAGGCAAAAGATCTCTAAAATGGAAAGGAAAAAAGAAGAAACAAAAAAGGCCTTTCTGAAGCTATGGTATGAAGAAGGCTCTTGAATGTGTAAAAGCTTTTAGAACACACCAGGGTGGGGCTTTGTTGGGGTAACTGAGCTCAGGAAAGCCTCATTATGGCCACCTGGTTCCCACCTTTAACAGGCATTAATTTTCTCCCCATTCCTTACCACTTCTGTATAGTCCTCACCTCTATCTTACGAGGCAGGGGGCATTTAAAATGCTCCCAGTTGTAAATTGAAACATGGAGTAACTAAGCTTGCATGTGTTTTCAAGCAGGTTTCCAGTCTGTCACCTCCCCAGACTGCTCAGCTCACTGCCGTATTCTGCCCTCAGGAGGGTTTGGTGGCCTGAGAATGTGGCTGGACTCCTTCAGTCACGCAGTGTGAACTCTGGCTCTCCTAACACTATCCTGTGGCAACATTCCCGCGCATAAGTGGGGGCGTGTTTTCATTTTATGCTTTGCTTCACTTTGAAGTCTGTGTAGCAAAGGGCAGATTTGAGGTAACTTGTCATGGCTGTGAGCTTTTTAGAGCAGGCCTCTCCAGGAAGCCTGTCCTCCAAGACAGAGTGGCTCCTGTGCCCCTTGGCTAGGACCGATTGTCAAATCTCACCAGGCTTCACATCCGGTGGTGGAGAATGCCCGCAGAGTCAGCTTTGCTCAAGGCACGCCATTGCTCCCTGCCCCCTCTCGTCAATCCAGTGGTCCACTTACACCGTGCACGTGGACGGCTTTCTGAACATGTAGCTTATCTGAGACCCAGCTTTTAAGGATGCCACAGCCTTATGAAACATGGAGATGATATTGAACTTCTGGCTCAATTCAATTACATTTCAACTTAAATGTTATTGTTGCTTTTTAAGTGCCAGGTGTCAGGCTT
Source organism: Carollia perspicillata (assembly GCA_004027735.1). Lineage (NCBI taxonomy): Eukaryota > Metazoa > Chordata > Mammalia > Chiroptera > Phyllostomidae > Carollia > Carollia perspicillata. The sequence continues at coordinate 28,009 of PVKM010006824.1, forward strand.
GTGTTAGGTGCAGGGGATGGGGAGAAAAGAGCATAGTCCCCACCCTCGTGGACCTTAGAGCCCTGCTTAATTTTTTCATATTTATCAACATGCCCCAATGCCATTGTAGAGTGCTAAAATCTGCATTTCCTTTCATCCAGAATGGTTCAGTTATATTACATGAGTGTCACAACACAGATTTGATCCCATTGGTTCCATATCAGAAGCGTAAAGCAATTCATACTATGGAAAATAAGATTTGACTAATGAATTACAGGAACACTTGCCACTAATCAAATGTGGGAGACTCTTCTCCAACTGTTGGAAGCAAAGATGAGGGAAGAAATGAGGTAAGGGAGGAATGTGGAAACCAGAGCGTATTGAAAAACCCACTTCAACTAGTCATTACAAGGCTGGAAAGAACACAAAAAGCTCTATTCTTTTTGGTCTCAGAAACCAGTGCTGGCCAAGGCTGTGGAGTAGGCAGCCAATGTGTTTCCTCTAGCCTGATTTCCAGAATGCAGTGATGTTGGAAACGATTCTGCTGATTAAGTTTTTTAAACCACTCCCTCTTCTGAAGGAAGAGACATATTTTATGCGCACAAGTCAGAACTTGTTCATTTTATGTTTGAGCACTGTAGGCTCTTAAGAGTCTTTAAAATGACACAACAAATCCTCATTTAGGATCCTCGACAGTGCAACTGTAATGAGGAAAGGTGGTGAGAAAGACTGGAGGAGGAGAAGGCAGGATGGGAGGTGAGGGAGGAGGAGTGCTGTGTGTGGGCCTGCCCCGGGAGGCGGACGTTAGCGAGGCTTCAGAAACGTCCCACAGCACTCGGCGCTCGGGGAAAGCCTGGAAGGATCCTTGTTTACTCTCCGCACAAGCTTCCCATACCGGCCTGTGACTGCTCCGCTTTCCAGATTCCCCTACCTGCTGACGTGCTGTACCTGCCAGGAAACCCTGACAGGAGGAAGAACTGCGTATACTTGGGTCTAAAATGAATGTTTCTAGAATACTTAGTTTAAATAAGTAACACAACAAAAAAGATTTTTAAAAAATCCGGTAAAATTTAACTGTAGTTTGCACTGGAGTAAGGAAGTGAGGAAGTAGATGCTATTTTTCTCTCAGAACCCTGTAGAACAGTCATTGGTAGTGGTTGTGAGAGACGTGGGTAGAGCTGTCCCAGGCTGGTTTCTTTCGTTACTAATTTATGTGATGGCCTCTTGACCTATATGGTAGCTTTACATTTCATTCACCATCTAACAGGGCAGCATTCTTTTTTAAAGTGTTTTTTATTGATTATGCTATTATGGTTTTCCCAACTTTTCCCCCTTTCTCCCCCTCTACCCGGCCTCGCCAGCCCTCCAGTATGGCAGCATTCTTATAGCATGTAGAAATATGTAACTTTCTTCCTAATGACAGAAGTGATGTCTCTTTGTTGTTTCTCATAAGAAAAATTTAGACCAGTCCAACCAAGAAGTAAAATCACCCATAATCCCACCTCCCGTTGTTAGGATGAGGTGTTTACTTTGCCAGTCTACGGTTACATTTTTCTCCTCTCACCCAATTTGTTTTGATATTTTTATCCATTGGCTCATGCAACTAGAGTTTAGTACAACCAATGAGCTCAAAGTGACTAAAAATGTTTGAGATACTTGTCCAGGAGATAGATTTAATGACATTACCTAGTCTTTCCAGGGAACAAAGTATATGTCTAGAAACCTGCAGTCATCATTATTTAAGAAAATCAGTAAGCCTATTCTTTTTTCCCTCCAATTTTGTTGATATATAATTGGAATATAAAATTGTGTACGTTTAAGATATTCAAGGTGATGCCTCGATACACATATTTGTGAAATCCTTACCATGAATGGGGTTCGTTAACATATCCTTTAACTCACGTAATTACCATTAGCGCTGTTGTTGTCAGGGTGACAACAGTTGAAATCTACTCTTAAGCAATCTCCAAGTATACAATGCAGTATTGTTAACGAGGGTCACCATGCTGTAAAGGACATGCCCAGGACGTATTCCCCTTGTAAGTGTAAGTTTGTACCCTTAGACCAACATCTCCTCATTCCCCCCAACTCCCAGCCCCTGGCAACCTCCTTTCTACTCTTTATTCCAATGAGTTTGGCTTTTTTTATATCCTCCATGTAAATGTGATCATAGAGCATTTGTCTTTTCCTGTCTAATCCACATAGTATTATGCCCTCAAAGTCGGTCCATGTTGTCATAAATGGCAGGATTTTCTTTCTTTTTCTTGGTGGAACAATATTCCATTGTATATATACACACCAAGTATTCTTTACCCATTTATCTGTCAGTGACACTTATATTTCCATGGTTTGGCTCTTGTGAATAATGCTGCAATGAACACAGGAGTGCAGATCATTTCATGTGAATACCTAGAAATAGGAGTGCTGGGTCGTATGGCTCTATTTTTAATTTTTTGAGGAATCTCTGTACTGCTTCATTAGAGATCGTACTAATGCACATTCCCACCAGTCATGCACAAGTGTTACTTTTTCTCTACATCCTTGCCAGCATTTGTAGCTCTTACCTTTTCGATATTAGTCATTCTAACAGGTGTGAGGTGAAGTCCCATTGTGGTTTTGACATGCATTTCCCTGATGATTAATGACGTGCTCAATTTCATTTCCATGTACTTGTCGGCCATCTGTATGACTTCTTCAGCAAAATGTCTGCTCAGGTTCTTTGCCCATTTTTAATCAAATATATATATATTTTTTGTTTATTTGTGTTTCTTGTTATTGAGTTGTACTAGTTTCATATATGGATTGGGTATTAACCTTTTATTACATATAGGATTTTGTTATTTTCTCCCAATCTTTTCATTTTGTTAATGGCATCTTTTGCTGTGCAGAAGCTTTTTTATCTCGATGTAGTCCCTCTTATTGATTTTTTTCTTCCATTGCTTGTGTTTTTGGTGCAATATCCAAAAAACTATTGCCAAGACTTATGTCAAAAAGCTTTTCTATTATGTTTTCTTCTAAGAGTTTTGAAATTTCAGGTCTTATGTTTTAAGTCCTTAATCCCTTTTGAATTTTATTTGTGTATGAGCAGTGTAAAATAGGGGTCCAGTATCATTCTTTGCAAGTAGCTGTCCAGTTTCCCCAACACTTTATTAAAGAGACTATCCTTTCCCCATTGAGTATTCTTGGTTCCCTTGTCAAATATTAATTGGCCATATACATGTGAGTTTATTTCAGGGCTTTTGATTCTGTTCCATTGATCTATCTGTTTCTTTTTTTATGCCAGTACTACATTGTTTTGATCACAACGGCGTTGTAATATAGTTTGAAATCAGGAGGTGTAAGACCCCAGCTTTGTTCTTTCTCAGGACTGTTTTGGTTTTGGGGGGTCTTTTGTAGTTCTATACAAATTTAGGATTTTTAAAAATATTTCTGTGAAAAATGCCACTGAAATTTTTATAGAGAGTACATTGAATTTATGGATGGCTTTGGGTACTATGGACATTTTTAATGATATTAATTCTTTATTAATATGAAGATAATCTTTCCACTTGTGTCTTCAATTTCTTTTATCAGTGTCTTAGCAGTTTTTGGTCTAGAGATCTTTTACTTTTTGGGTTAAATTTATTCTTTGCTTTCTGAGAATTTTTTTTTTCCTTTTTGATGCTGTTAGAAAAGGTATGGTTTTCTTTCTTTCTTTTTCAGATAGCTCATCATTAGTGTATAGAGATGCAACTGATTTTTGTGTGTCAATTTTGTATCCTGAAACTGCTGAATTCATTTTTTAGTTTTAACTGTTTGGGGGTAGAGTCTTTAGGATTTTCTATTTATATAAGGACATTTCATCAGCAAGGAGTAAAAATTTTAATTTGTTTTTTTCAGATTTGAACATCTTTTATTTATTTTTCTTGCCTAATTGCCATGGGTAGGACTTCCAGTCTACGTTGAATAGAAGTGGCGATAGTGGGTACCCACATCTTGTTCTTGATCTTAGAAGGAAAGCTTTCAAACTTTTATTACTGACTGTGATGTGGGCTTATCGTATATGTTCTTTATTATTTTGAGGTGTTCCTTCTATATCTAGCTACTTGGGGTATTTTTTTTTTATCATGAAAGAAGGTTGAATTTGGTCAAATGCTTTTTCTGTATCTATTGAGATGATCATATGAATTTTATCTTTTATTCTGTTAATATGGTTTATAATATTTATTAATTTGCATAGGTGGACACATCTTTACATCCCAGGGATAAATCCCACTTGATCATGGTGTGTAATCCTTTAAATGTGCTGTTAAATTCAGTTTTCCAGTATTTTGTTGAGGATTTTTGCATATATATTCATTAGGAATATTGGCCTCTAGTTTTCCTCTTTTATAGTACTTTCACATGACTTTGATATCAGGTAATGATGGCTTTGTGAAATGACTTAGAGAGTCTTCCCTCTTCTTCAGCTTTTTTTTTGGAAGAGTTTGAGAAGGATTAGCATTAATTCTTTTTTAAATGTTTGTAAAAATTCACTCAAGAAGCCATCTGGTCCTGTGTTTTTCTTTGTTGGGAGATTTTTGAATGTTAATTCAATATCCTTAGTTGTTATTGGTATATTCAGATTTTATATTTCTTCATGATTCAGTTTTGGTACATTGTATGCTTTTATGAATTTTTCCATTTCTTCTAGGTTGTCCAATTTGTGGGTGTATAACTGTTCATTATAGTTGATCTTTGAACAATGCAGGGGTTAATGGTGCTGGCCTCCTACACAGTTGAAGGTCTGTGTACAACTACAGTCAACTCTCTACTTACGCAAATTCCTATCTTGGAGTTGACCCTTGAACAGTGTGGTTTCAATTGTAGAGGACAATTGAAATAATTCACATATAAGTGGACCGGGACAATTCAAACCCACATTGTTCAAGGGTCAACTATAGTCTCTTAGGATTCCTGTAGTTCTATGATATCAGTTGCAATGGCTTCTCTTTCATTTATAATTTTGAGTCCTCTGTCTTTTTTCTAAAGGTTTGAATATTGCGTATTTTTTTATAAAATAGCACTTAGTTCTATTGATTTTTTCTGTTTTTGTTTTCTATTTCATTTCTTTCTCTAATCTTTTAATCTCCTTTCTTCTGCTAACTCTAGGCTTATTTTATTCTTCTTTTTCTAGTTCCTTGAGGTATAAAATTAGGTTGTTCTTTCTAAATGTGGCATTTTTTTATGTCAACTTTCCTCTTAGACTGTTTTTGCTGTATCTTATGAGTTTTTGGTATGTAATGTTTTCATTTTCATTTGTTTCAAGGCTTTTTATTTCCTTGTTCTTTTGGAAGTGTGCTGTTTAATTTCCACATATTTATAAATTTCCCAGTTTTTTTTTTCTTCCTATTGATTTCTAGTTTTATATCACTGTGGTCAAAAAAAGATACTTAGTATGATTTTATTCTTTTTATGTTTACTGACGTGTTTATACTTAACTATCATATGATCTATGCTGGAGAATGTTCTGCATGTGCTTGAGAAAATGTATGTGCTGCTGCTGTTGGATAAAACGATCTATACGTGTCTGTTAGATCCATTTAATCTAAACTATGGTTCATGTCCAATGATGATCTATCCATTGATGAAAATGTGGTGTTGTACTGTTGTGTATTTCTTCCTTCAGTTCTGTTAGTATTTGCTTAATGTATTTAGGTGCATGCACATTGGATGTATATGTATTTATAATTGTTATATTTCTTGAAGAATGGACCCTTTTACCATTATATAATGACCTCTTTATCTCTCGCTGCAGTTTTTGACTTAAAGTCTATATAAAGTCTATATAAAGTCTTTTCTGATATAAATATAGCTATGCTTCCTTTCTTTTGCTTTTCATTTCCATGGAATATTTTTCTCCATCCTTTCACTTTGAGCCCATGTGTATTCTTAAAGCTAAAATGAATCTCTTACAGGCAGCATACAGTTGGGCCTTCTTTTTCTTTTTATCTACTCTATGCCTTTCGGTTGGAGAATTTTATTATCTTCCTTGCTATTTCATGCTGTGGCCAATATTGGTAGCCCTGGTCCTTCCTTATTCCAAGCTAAATACATCTCAGTTTTGCTGGTCGTGGGGTCTGGTAAAACTAAAGTGCGTTCCTCATGTAGTACACTGAAAAGCTAGGGAAGCTGGTCACTCCAGCCCCGCTTTCCACTCGTGGTGTGGGGAGCTCTTTCCAGCCTGGGAGTTCCTTTTCGGTGCTTAGCAGTATGGACCTGGGGAGTTGGATGAGGCGGGCAAATGAAGCTGCCCTTCCCTCCCTTTTTGTGCAGCTATTCTTAGTTTTTTGTTCCACTATTTTGCTGAAGGTTTTTTTAATGGACTCCTGAATCCCCCCGAGTTATTTTTGTGTGTGGATAGCTATCTAATTGTTGATCTTTGGGGAGAATGGAGACCTGAGTCTCTTACTGGACCATGTTGATGATATCCCAATCAGCTTAATCTTAATGCGGAAAACCAGGGATTCTATGTCAGCACCAAACACTTATTGCTTCACTTTCCCCCCTTCACTCTTATTTTATTTTCTGAATTGATCATTTGAAGTAATAGTAAGATAAAGCAACCAACAGTGAATTTGGAGTCTGCGATTAAACCTGGCTAGGTTTCTGAAGAGCTTTATGACGAGGAGCCAAATGAACACATTTGTCTGGAATACAGATTTCTTATCTGTAAACTGAGGATAATGGCACTCACCTCATGGGGATGCTGGGGCAGGAAGGGGGAAGAGGAGGAGCAAGTGAGAGGACATGTGTTGGTCACATGCAACTGAAAAGTGCTGTGCCAGTGCAAAGTTGTGTTCTTGTTATATCCACCTATGAAAATGTGGGCATATTTTTCCTTTTAGATGAATTGCTCAAAACCATTTATTCAATTTTTGAATGGTGATTCACCATGTTGCAACTCTCTCTAGGAAACAGTAGCCATTTTGTTCCAGGAGAATCTCTCATACTTTTCTGTAGCTATTGGAGTAACTCTCTTGAGGTTTGACAGGAGGCACTGGCTCAGGGGTCTAAAGGCACTGCCAAGGCAAGTAGTCAGGCAGGTTTGTGGTACCAAGGGACTTGTGAGTTCTTGTTACTGGGCCTCTTCTTATTGAACAATCATTGTTCCTCTATCACAGTCAACACACAGCCCCGCCAGCAGGTTGCTTTTCAGAATGAACCTGCCTTGAGGAAACACTTCCACACAGTGCCAAACCTGGCCACTCTCAGATAATGGGGAAATCCATCATGGCCTCTGAGAATGGATCCGGTCGGCCATGACCCCCTGATGGCATCCCTCTGGGAGTATTTCTTTGAAGTCTGTGAGTCAAAAAAGCAAAGACTCCTCCACATTGCCACATGCCCTCCTTACCCTGTACAGTTACTGAATCCTTCCAAATGTTTTTGTCAGGGCTTTTCTGACAGTATCAACCATAGAAGAAATAACCAGAGGCATTAGTGTCACCCTAGGTAATCTTAAATTAAGTACTTCTTAGACTGTACCTGGGCCACGGTTTAGATTTATTTTATATAGATTTATAGACATTAGAGTCAAAGTAGGAGAGATTGACATGCCACAGAATGTACCAGGGGATAGCTGACACAGAATGAAGAATTCCTGATACCCTCTCCTTTGTTGGGTCTTACGTCTACCACCTAGAAATCATGAAAATGAATCTCGACTTCCACCCTTTTTAAGATACTACTTTTCTTGTTATCTCGTCATTATTTTCTCTTGTTCTTTATTCTCATCTCTCTTCTGTTTTCGCTTTCTTAAATGCTAAATTGTTTTGTTACTCATTTATGTTCCTTTTCTTCTCCTTATTTGCCTCGCAAAATTCAACAGTATTTCACCTTCACTGGGCTTTGGTCTCTGGTGCTGGTGTTACTTGTGTGGTGACTCCAATGAGGTTAAGAAAAAGTCTACTCAGTGTATTTATGTGTGTGTTGGGCTGCATAGCAACATAACATACTTCTGTGTTTACCTGTCAAAATGCACTCAACGAAATATAGCGAAGGAAAATAGAGCAGAAAACATCGGGAGAGCAAATAATTAATTGTTCGCTAATAAAAGGTTGAGTCATAAGCAAAAGGGAAGAGATTGCTCCAGAGAATCAGTGCAATAATTAGGTCCAGGGAGGCAGAAAGTCTGATCCAGATGGTGAGAGCTCCAGGGGAGGGTAAGTCATGCATCAGGGAGAGATAATAGAGGGAGGAAGAAGGATATGAAACAGGCTGGTTTCCAACAATCGTATGCCAAGAGGGTAGGAATGTAAGAGGAAATACTTCCACACAATTCCTAAACATAACTGTTTCCAGGTAAGTGGGGGAAATACTTAATAAAAATAGGCAGCCGTAGGAGGGGCTGGAGAACTGGTCCTATTTAGACAATTTTCTGAACTATATTTCTGCAGATTTCTGTATCTTTGCTAGATTTATTTCAGGTGCCTTGGTCTTGTTCCAGCTGACTATTTTGTAAGCTATTTGAGGTCAGGGATCATGCTTTATTTTCTTCCAAAGCCCGTAGCTTAGTGCTGAGATCATGGTAGAAGTTCATAAGTCCTTGCTAACAGATTTAGTAATGAATAGTTACTAGTGGAAAAGGGGAAAAGTCAAATATGCCCTTTGAAACGGACCCAAGTTATTTTTAAAATTTTTTTACTTTGGTGTTTCACTATTCCTTTATTTTTATGATTTTCATTGAATCTTTTTTGGCAAAAACAATGTATTTACTTTTTTGTTTTAATCTTTATTGTGTTTTTTTCCCATTACCTTTCAGTCCCCCTATACCCTCTTGCCCCCAGTGATGCCCACACTGTTGTCCATGTCCACAAGTCCTTTTTCATTTTTGCTCAGTCCCTCTACCCTGTAACCTCTCCTTCCCCCATTAGCTGTCATCTGCTCTCCATCTATGAGTCTGTCTCTGTTTTGCTTGTTAGTTTGGTTTGTTCATTAGATCCCACATATGAGTGAAATCATATGGTATTTGTCTTTCTCTGACAGGCTTATTTCACTTAGCATAATGTTCTCCACATCCATCCATACTGTCACAAAGGATAAAATTTTCTTCTTTTTTATAGCTGAGTAGAATTCCATTGTACACATGTCCCATAGTTGTTTTATTCACTCATCTATTGATGGATACTTGAGCCAAAGTTGTTCATAGATTCAAGAGAGCATCCTTGCTACTGGAAATAAAGAGAAAAATCAGAAAAGTCCATAGCCACCTTGCTACCTTGAGAGAACCCATGTCCTGCAGGGGCTCTCCCTGTGTCACGCCTGGCACATTCACAGACAGACAAAATGAGATAGGTCCTATTAGTTGGGGTGAACCAAACCCATCTGCCGTGTGGAAAGAACTCCATCTCCACATGTTCCAATTCAAATATTAGTCAACAGAATGTTTCCCAATGACTGATACTTGATATGTTGGTTATTAGGGAATCATTTTTGTATGTCAGAACTTTTCAGGAATCTCAAATGCCCAATTCAAATATGCCATTCAATGGTTTCTTATTTCTCCCCACCCCCACTGCATAAATGTTGAGCTACAGTTTTAGAACATAACAGCCATCCTTGTTCAGGATAGCCCAAAATAGCTAGATTCCCCTGCACCTCTCTGGGTGCTAAATATATTTATTTATATTTTAAAATTTATGTGGGAAGTGCTTGATTTTTACATTGCTTTTTCTTGACTGTCAGCAACTTTTCTGACCTTAAATTAATTCAGCTAACTAACCTAAACTTCAAGTTTAGTTCTGTTCATCACCACATTTCAGGTGCTCAGTCTTCCTATCTTATTTCCACTATTAAAAAATTCCCCAAAAAGGGTATGCTAAACCCTCTTAGAAGCCACGGGTAGAGCTGGATATTTTGTTTTGGTATGCAGAAATATTCCAAACCATGCTTGAATGAGCAGAGACAATGATAACACTCACGTGCCAGAGACCTTGTTCAAGTATGACTTGCCTAAAACAAACATTGTTAAGCATCAGCAAGGATGAAGCTCCCATCTTTTCTGATACTTTATTGGCTCAGTGAACCAAGATATTTTGAATGAATACCTCTTCTTCTCCCAAGTGGTTCCCTAGTGAAGTGCAGGCTCTGAGGACTAAACTGATTAGGTGGAAAATAAATGATTGTTTAAGGCTCATTGGAAAAGGAGTGCTGCAAAGTCTCAGCTCTGGGTGATGATCTGAGATGATGTCATTCCATGGAAATTCTAAGGGCATCTTCCTGATACTAGAGATTTGTGTTTGTTTGTTTGATATCTTATGAAAAAGGCAGGCCATATGATTAGAGATTTTTTTTAGGATAATTGACTTAAAATGGTCCTATACTGACCAGTTTAGCTTTGACTGGTTGAGGATGGGGAGCTATTAAAAGTGAAGAATAAGCCCTGGCAGGTGTGGCTTAGTGGGTTGAATGCTGGCTTGTGAACCAAAGGGTCAAGGGTTCCTTTCCCAGTCAGGGTACATGCCTGGGTTGCAGGCCAGGTCCCCAGTAGGGTATGTGGGAGAGGCAACCACACATTAATGTTTCTCTCCCTCACTTTCTCCCCACCTTTCCCTCTGTCTAAAAATAAATATATACAATCTTTTTTTAAAAAAGTGAAGAATATATAAATTAAGTGATCTTTTGTTGGAGGACAAAGAAGTATCTGCCAGTGTCTAGTCTAGCTTATTTATTGACTCCTATGTCTTTTCCTGCTAACTGCCTCCACTCAACTTTGGTCTCTCTTCTCTTTTAGCTGGTCCAAGTGCTACCCATCCTTCAAGGCCAGCTCAAACCTCTCCTTCTCTAAAATCTTCTCCTACATTGACCCCAGATGTGCGTATATTCTGTTTTAAACACTTATAGCCATTTTATCCATAGTATTCATCCAGTACTTGGCTTTTATGACATCATATTGTATAATTGATTACATATATACAGGGTGTGGCAAAAGTAGTTTTATACTGGTGCGTGCATGAAACAGAATTAATTCTTGTATTATTTATTAATTATTGTATTATTTTCCATATGAACAATTCTAACCCTACATTCGCCCCATCTTGTACGTAGTAATGTGCTCAGCTCTTAAACGTGGGTGATTATACCCAGATGAAGATATGAAACACTTCCATTTCCATCCCCTATCAAGGTATCAACTCTGTTTTCATGGTATTTGTTCTCCAATATGAATTGTAAGTGCTCTAGGCACAGAGATCACATATCATTCAGGGACATGGCAGAAGGCAGACCGCATACTCAGAGAGGTTCAACTAAAATAATTTAACAAAAGGCCTAGCACGGCAGTTTGGGATTCAAGAAGGAATCATGAGAGCCCCAGAGACTAGCAACAGTTGGAAATGATTGCCAGTCCCAGGTATGAAGGAGAGGGGGCTTGTGCTTGTGAAGTCCTGGTGGGAGCTGAGACCTCACAGAAGAGAAATGGACCCTGGACAGCAACTGTAGCCTATAGGATGGCAGCTACTGCCTAAACCCTGGCTGGGCAGGGAGCGAACTTAGAGTTAAAGGCCCTGACTTCTGCTCAGTCAGCCCTTTGACCTCTTGCCAGTGTCTTCCACTGGCCAAACCCGACCATAAACCAGAGGGTAAGGGTCCTCAGGGATGCAGTCCACAAAGGCCACCTCCCCATGAGCCAAGCATGGCAGAGAAAGGAGAAGAATGGATTTGGGGATAGAGGGGACAAAGACGACAACCAGGAAGGTACAGTACTCCTTATACTTCTCTGTCTACTACAGCCACTTCACATATTGTTTTGGTCAGCAGGAATGATCCATTTGTTCCTTGTTGCTTGAACTACTTTATAGACAGGCAATTGCTTTTATTGAAAACTCTGTGTCAGCAATAACATCTGCCCAATTCCTTAAAAGAAATGGAAGCTGCCAGTGGTGAATTCAAGTTCTTTTTGGAATCATCAGATTCACAAAATGAAAAAGGTGAGAGCAAGGCTCTTCTCTAAAACCATGCTACTGATTCAGGGTTTCAGAGACACCCAGCAACTTACAGTTTCAACAGAGCTTTTGTACCTCAGTGTTAAGATCACTGAAGTTTTTTACAAGTCATTAAACACTTGGTGATGTGATTTGTTGTATTAGCTTTCTTTTTAATGCAGCTAAAAAGCTGAAAATGCATTTGATATAACATTTGGTGGGAATTTTGTGGGAAAATTTCATGACATATATTTGTTAGTGATTAGCTTGTAGTGCTCTGCTGTTGTAATAGTGGGACGTGTGGCCCCAGGATTACTGTGGGCTTTTGGTGGGGAAGGCTTTAGCTTCTCTTGGTGTCTATAAAATAAGGACCATACCATCATTTAATGAAACTTCTTTCTTGTAGAATTTGTGTTCATCCTTGAAAGATTTTTTTTACCAGTATTATAGAAAAGCAAATCTCCTGACCATATATACTGAATCAATATTTACTAAAGAACATTAAGTGATGCCACTTTGTCCAAAATATAGACTCTTGGCAAACTTTAACATGTTCTGGAAGCAGAGAGAAAGGACTGTCGGAGGCTTCTGTTTAGTTTCAAAAGAAAGCAAACTAATCAGAATCCTGGGAGATTATCCCACCCAGGAGTCCTGCCAAGCCAAGGTGAAGCATTTGCAAATCTGGGCTCTCTTATGTCTTATTTTGTATTCACTGGTTCCAAGGAAATCCAGCACTTCAGGAGGCTGCGAGATAATGACTGTCCCTGCAGTATCTTGAGCTGATTTTCATGATGTCTCAACTGAAGCAACTGGTTGAGAAAGGAGCCAGACAGCATCTTTACACTTAACCTTGTGGAGGGACAGCTAGTGGTTCCTGGAGCACACCGGGATGCTTTGCTTGACCTATCACTGCCCTCACATGGCTTTCATGCATAGCTTCTGTTGGCTGTTGTGAACCACAGTTTAACTTTGTTCACTTCATCATAGCCCTCTTAAAAAGGTGACTTCCTCCGCTGGGAGAGTTGTCTCCCTACCTTCAGAAATCTTCCCATCATTTCTCTGCCTGCTCTGACCATAGCCCATGTTCTTTCTGACTTCCGCTCCCCTCTTTAGCTGTGCACTGTTATAACTTGCTTGTGCCCACTTCTCAGGGTCAGTGTTGGCCTTTGCCTTGGACACAGCCCTCCTGTTTCCCATTCTGTCCTATGCAGCTAGAAAAGCTTCCATGTCTTATTCTACCTGGACCTTCACTAAGAAAAGAGCATAAAACAAAACTTTTTTAGAAATCTCTGTGCAAATTATTTCTTGGCTTAATTTAGGAGAAAATTTTTAGTTTTGCCAACAGAGATTGATACGTCTGTTGTGGTAGTTGATATGCTGAAGAATTTCTGGCTTCTTAGCTTTAAATGGAATTTAACTGAGAGGAGGGTAGAAGGGAGGAGGGAGGAGGGACAGGAGATAGGAGAAAGAGAGAGAAGAATACCTACTGGTGATGCAACAAGTGGAGAATATTATATACTCTTTCTAGCTCAACATGTTTCTGGGTTCTATTGTGTGGCTCAGTGAATGTAAACACAATGAAATGATAATCTAAGAAAAACCCAAGGAGGCAAACATCCTTGGAAAATATACATGCTTTTAAACAACTGTGTTAGGTGACCTCTGCCATAGTTTCCCTGCATTACTACAGATAAATGGTACAGTTGACTCTATAGTTAGGTGTATGGTAGCTGATAATTTCCCTCCTCGTCCTCCCCCAACCTCACCACCCCATGCTGTTCTCTCAGGACTTGGAGACAAAGGTTAAATTGGTAATGATTATGCAAACCATTTCTTTTGTATGTGTCTGTAATAGATGTTGAAAGGTCTGTATAATCATTACTAATACAATAATTTCCAAATCTTCCAAAGATGTGAGGATCCTAACAAGAATGAATTAAAAAAAAACGATTGGAATAACTGAAGCCTGTGACACCATCAGTTGCATTTTTGCCTGTAAGGGTGACAGACTCTGAGCCCTCTTGCCTTTGTATATTGGGATCTAACGAATATTGACTAGGGGAGAGGGCACTGTAAGGATGGTGACTGGCGACAAATATCCTTGGAGTGGAGAAGGAAAGTTGATCAGGCTTCTATGGCATCATAACATCCATCTCCTTTGTTCTATTTCTAAAACTGCCAGGAAGGCTTCTGATCTATAATTTGATTTCCTTCGTAGCTCTACCTACCAGAAGGGAATGTGCAGACAGTTGGCCTAGCTCCTGGACCAAGCCACGTCTTCAGATCTAAATTAATTAACTGGCATTCTGATTTAGTAAATCCGACTCTGGGTTTGCTTCGTATGAGTCTGATACCAGAGACATATCATCTCTGGACAAGGTTAAAAATTAAGCAGTAGGATCCAGGAAAAAAATTTTTTTTTGGCAGAGGGGCATAGACATATGTGTATTTAAATAAGAAAAAAGCTCATGGATTTTTTCTTGGAATTCTCAAAGGGGGCGTGACACTGAAAATTGGGGCTCCATGACATTACGTAAGAAATGAGAGACTGCCCCTGGGCCTCTGTGGCCCTCTCCAGCACTGACAAGACAGCCTCTGCCTGAAGCCATCAGTGGCTCTGTTGTCACTTCCTTTAGTGAAGGTCGATTGTACCCTTCTGGATGTCCAAAGGGCTTCACTCAGACTTTTAAAGGAATTAAATAATTTCATTGCCCTTAGGGCAACACTTTACAAAACTGGCAGAGATTTCCTCTAGTGTGTTATGAGCTTGTGTTAAGAGTAAACTTGAGAAAAGAGACAGAAAGAGGCTGGAGAGAATGGGGTAGAAAAGCCAACCTGTAAGCTGGACAGGGAAAGACACTCCATTTCATTTCTGTGACATTATTTTGCTCTATAGCTTTAAGAAACTAGCAATGACATAGGTGTTTTAATTTATGATTTTATTTTCTTAACATCATAGGACAAGCCAGTCTTTTCTTAGAAAAATTATTATTCTGTACCAGATATAAACAGGTATCTCCCCATTATTATAGCACAAAGGGGAAGTCCTCAAATGTAAGTTCTAGTGCTAAAGCAACAAAAGAACAGTGAGATTCAAAAGAGAAGGAAAAAGGAAACTTAAAATTCTTAAAAAAATGTTTTCTCCTGAGGATATGCTTAGTGATTTCAGAGAAAGGGACGTGGGGAGAGGCACGGATGTGAGAGAGAAACATCAACAGTTGCCTCCCCGT
>PVKM010006825.1:0-43147 GCA_004027735.1 Carollia perspicillata
AAGAGAAATACAGAGTTAAAAAGTCTCTTCCCATTTTTCCTCATGGTTTTATTCCCATCTAGACTTTGTAAGAAAAGGCAGAGTTTCAACCTCAATGAATAGATTCACTTACTCATTCCCATTTATATAATCATCATTATCTGAATGACTCCCTTATACTAGAAACAATACTGTTTTTGGAATTCAAAGATAAATTATGGTCCATTCTATCAAGAAAGGAAAATGAAAAATGAACATAAGATAATTTCAAAATTCTGTGGGAGCACAAAGTAGGAGAGTCAAGTGTCTTGGTCTTAGAGGAGTTCCTGAGGCAGAGGGGGAAAGACTTGGTCCCAGCAAGTCCACTAGCACACACAAAGAAATGCAGTCTTGGAGATGCATAGCGTATGCTGGATGCCATGTTGCCTGGGATGAGTTGGAAGTGAGGAAAATAAGCTCAGAAAGTCTATTTAGATGCAAATCATGAAGAGGGCTGTTGTTTACTTTAAGGTGTGTGATTTTGATGATGATGATGATCGTCAGTTTTCATTAGTAATTTTCATGGAGCCTTTTCTTCAAAACAAATCTTACCAACCAACAAACATAAAAAGAAACAAAACAAAAAAAGCAGATCGTTGGTTTCTGCCTCCCTTGCCAACAGTTTTTAAAACTAGTAGGCAAGGAAGGGAAACAGCACATGCTAAAGGAAGCAATGGGGTGATCACGTGTGTGTTTTTGAAAGGCAGTGTCAGAAACTGCATGGATACGTGTGCATTTTGACTTGCACAGGTGACCAAATTGACCTTCTTCTGTGTCTCAGAAGAAAATGATTCATGCTATATCCTGGATGTTTTTACCAGAAGTATGAACATAATTCTGGCATTGGAATTTCATATTACTTTCTAGGTCATTAGTCCTTCAGATCCTTTGGTGGAAAGGAGGGAAAAGTTGCTTCAGCATTTTGCTAAGCTTTTTTTCAAATTCTTCTCTGTGATATTACTAGTCACACCAAGGCAAACCCTTCCAGGCCTGTCCTATGGTTAGGTGAGAAGCTGTCCTAGGATGGAAAATGGTGCTCCAGGAAGGGCAGAGGGCAAGTAAGTGCAACAGCCTGCCTATTTTACATAGTCCTGGGCATAGACTTGGCACCTTGAGATTCCCCAACTGGAAAAGTGCCCACATGGAGCTTCACATATAAAGCCCATAAGAAGTCTAGGGCCATATAATGCTTGAAAATCATATTCAATTCCCTGTTAAAGCAAAGGTTAATAGTCTCAAAGAGAATGAGTTAACAAATTATTGTAGTAGGTTGAAGTGTATGGATTTTACCTGGAGAAATTAATAAGTGAAAAGGAATCTTTTTGATACATACTTTTGGGGTGGCTTGCTAAATCACTACCCTTCACTAAATACTAAAATATGAAGTTTGTTTTGCCTGATTGTGCACTTTGGTGCTGTGTCACTCTTAAATGGCTGTACTTACACAGTTAAATCAAGGCAGATTTAAAGGGTGGAAAGGTGGGGGGATGTGACTGGAGGGGTGGGAGGCGAGTCACCCAGAGGGGTTGCAATTCCTGTAAGGAAGGGCTAGTCTCCTGCAAAACAAAAACTCAGTGCAGGTGATAGAAACTCGATGCAGATGACAGAAAAAATGCAATTCCCTTGTCTAATCACAGGCTAAAAGCAGGGACAGCTTGCTTTATTAAGCAGAGAACACCCAAACGTAACTTTAAACCAAGGCTTACAGTGTTGTATGTTCTTTGTTGGGATTCTTCTCGAATCCTGAGAAATCTTGGTGTCTTGCAGTGAGAAGTGGAAGAATCACTCCTATTGTGAGAGCCAGGAGCTTGGGCACTATGATATTTAGTCCTCTGTGGTCTTTGTTGCCTTGAGCTTTCTTCTTTCTGCATGTTTGCTTCCAGATGTTCGGTCTAGTGAGACTCCCTTTTAAATACTTCTTTCATTACATTGATGATGTGTAACTCTTTGGGTATTCTTCCTTTAAGCCACATTAAACATTTTACATTTGGCTTTATTGCCACCTCTATTTCTCTTTTTCACCCAAACTATTTCCTTATTTTTTCACCCGGATTATTTCTTTGCTTTCTTCTTCATGTCCCTTTCTTTCCACATTCAGTACATGCCCCTCCCCTAGCAAAGCCTTCATAGATGCATAAATTCTATCTTTTTAAAGTAAAAGGGGAAAATAATTATATTTTAAAAGCCAGGCTTCTTTTATCATCAGTATAGATTCTTTTGATCATCATATATTTAGTTTTAGGAAACTGTTAATATTTTAGAGTTAAACACTGGGATAGAAATCAGGACAGAATATAAATTTTCTAGGACTTAACCTTAGACATTTCTGGTAGAAGATTTTGGAAAAGTTGTGCTGCCTTTCAATAATGTAATCATTTAATGTCACAATATTAAATTGCCTTACCATTTGCGGAAGCTGTTTGCAGTGAGCTGCCTTCTTCCCCAAATAACTTGTATCTTGCAAAACTGAAGCAAATAAAAATATATCAGTATTTGGGAATTTACTGTTCCTTCACTTCTTGCCACCTGTAAATTAAAGATGCCCTGCAAAATGTTATAACAGAAATTATATCCACTAATCTAACGTGGTGTTCTCCAGCTTTTTGGATTTCTGCAACTATGAGTAAAACATTTTAGTACACTAACAATGTATTTTAAATATAAAAATAAGTATTTATTATATAAACATTATTAATACTTAGGATTAATTAATATAATATGCTATCTTCAAGCCTTTATACTACAATACAGTTATAAAGCTCTTTTGTTTATGAGTGTGAATATAAATAGAAATTTTAGTATTTTCTTCTCTTATCCCAGTGTATCATCCTTATATTTTACTTTGAAAACTGCTACAATTGGCTGATGGGTCTTCACTTTGATTGAGCCATATCACTCTGAGATGGTGGATAAAAGTCATGGAACATCACCCCTCCCAAAATATGCAAATGATCTCCTAGCCCAAGATTTACGTATACTTCAGAGGTTTGGGGACTTCCTGGAGTCCACCCCACCTAGGTAGCATAGATTCTCAAAGAACATAGAGGGGAAAATTGTAAATAATCTTCATAAAGAGAAAAGAATGAATAACTGGAAAAAGTCTGACTTTTGGTTTAAATGAGCCACTTTTGGTTTTGGAGTAATAAAAGAAATAGGTGCATTTTTTGTTGGTTGTTTTTTTTGGTCCTATTCCGTGAAATGATTCATGGGCCTTCACATATAG
Source organism: Carollia perspicillata (assembly GCA_004027735.1). Classification (NCBI taxonomy): domain Eukaryota; kingdom Metazoa; phylum Chordata; class Mammalia; order Chiroptera; family Phyllostomidae; genus Carollia; species Carollia perspicillata. The sequence goes on from PVKM010006825.1 coordinate 3,242, forward strand.
GTAACTAAAGTTTTCCTCTTATTGTTTTTTTCAGCAAATATTTAACATATCTTTCAACATATTTTTCTCCAGCTTTTGGTAAATGTGTATTGCTAACAATACTCCCCTTTTATCCCCTAATTTAAGTACTTCTTTTTATTTTTCTCTATGTGAAAGAGGATACCTATTGGACTTTGCATTGAAAAACTTCTTGATACTGACAACACTATTTTTATTATAACTTTCATAGTTGCTTTAAATAATATGTTTATTTTGAGTTCTGCTTCTGGCAGAGTTTATCAAAAAGTTATCCTGTATCTGAGAAGCTTGTTAGATATTGCTGCTACATAAATATTGTAATAAAAGTGTTTAAATAAAAAGCTTCTTCAAAATAAAATGAGTTCTTTTTAAAAGAAAAATGAGCCATTTAATCAAATAAAAACAATTTTTTTCCAAAACATACAAATGCATTTGTTCTAAAGTAAGTTTGCAGCTACAGAGAGAGGAAACCTCCAACGCAATAGTGTGGAAACCCAGGACCAACAACCATTGTTTCAGGCTTTTGCTGTGTACAACTCAACCTATATCCAAAATTAAAAAAAAAGAAATTGTCAAATAAGGTACTAATATAACCAAAATTAATTTCTTTAAGTATTTAAAGCTTCAATTTCCAACAAAACTCATATTCAGATTTTTCAAATCACACATACAATCAAAAATAAAATAAAACCCCCTAAATTTAAGAATAAAACAGGCTCTGCCTGGTGTGGCTAAGTGGATGAGTGTTGGTCTGTGAAGGAAAGGGTTGCTGGTTTGATTCCCAATCAGGACACCTGCCTGAGTTACAGGCCAGGTCCCCATTAGGGGATGCACAAGAGGCAACCATACATTCATGTTTCTTTCCCACTCTTTCTCCCTCCCTTCCCCTCTGTCTAAAAGTAAATAAATTAAATCTTTTTTAAAAAAGAATAAAACATGATTCTGCTTGTGCAAGTGTAATTGTTAGTGGCACAAGCTTTAGAGTCAGTTTATCTCATTTTCAGTTTGTCGGGAGACAGTTTTTCATCTCTTACATTTTTGTAAAAAAACCGGAGTACTGACTGCCTTTGATCTACACTCTATTTTAAAGGATGTTTGTAGTGGAAAAAGCCTTACAAAATACTATCTCCCCGCAGAGTAAAGGGCAGGCAGGCTTACTGCCCACTGTGTTCCTAAATTTGGGGCTTCTCTTCTCTACTGCAACCCACTGTGTGTGCAGGACTCAATTGATTCTCTTCACATTGTCCTGTGAAAATTGGGGCCCATGGAACCAATGTAAATAAGGCTGATGCTCTCTGTCTGCTGATACTATTCTGAGTAATAGTCTTTTGTCTCTGACCCAGGAAACTTGTGTCTTCTGCTAGCATCCATGAAACCATGACTGTTTTACTTGTTAACTTGCAAGTAGAGTAAAATCTCAGACCTTTCATAGTAATTCATAGTTATTGACAGTTTTGGCATGAGGATGGGAGACCAACAGAAACATGACTTCCTGGAAGAGAAAAGATAGGAGTCTTGTGGGCTTGTTAGCAGGAATGGAGGGAAGAGTCCATGGGAATCAATAGTAAACATGGTGAGTGATTTGTGTGTTCCACAGGGTGACAAATGATCTACCACTTTATTAGGTATTAATAAGGAAAAATTAGGAAGGGAGTAGCATGCCAACTGTCAGAAATGAGGTTCAAAGTTGCTGCCTAAACAGTGGCTTGGTTGTTGCTAACATTTCTTTGGGTGAAAAGACTTCACTCAAGCTGCTAGCCTCAAGTATACCTCATTGTCATAACTCATACAAAGAATAGTCCTGGGGTAAAATAAGGTTCTGGCCCTCTTCAGGCAAGAGTTACAGAAATGTACATTTACCCTCAATGCACAGAAAGGAAGTCATCATGCTCTATGAGCAGAAACCAAGTGAATTGTTAGAACTTTGGCTAGACCACTTGGGAGATGAGCATTCCAGAATCATAAAGTTTGCATGAGCTGGGCAGTCTTAAGGCCTAGCTTTTCCTGTAGTCTTTCATGCCAACCTTAGGCCTTTTTAGAAATGACAATCTTGGAATCTTTTCAGTAGTCCTTGCTGCCATAAGGGGGTCGTTTGTTTTTCAGGACATTTCCCTGATACAGGGAAATTTTTATGGAAACCATAGACAACACATTGCTATGGGATAAACTGTGTCACCCCGAAACTCCTATGCTAAAATTCTAGTTCCCTGTACCTCAGAATGTAACCTTATTTGAAAGTAGGAAAGTAGAAGATATAATTATTTAAGATGAGGTTATACTAAAGTAGATAGATCCCTAATCTAATATGACTGGTATCCTTATTTTTAAAAAGGGAATTTTGAACACAGAAACACACAGAGACAATGCCATGTGAAAATGAAAGTGAAGATTGAGGTAATGCTTATACAAGTCAGGAAATATGAATTATTGCCAAGAAACAACCAGAAGCTAGGTGAGAAGATGAGGCAGATTCCACCTCACAACCCTTAGAAATAGTGAACCCAACTGACACCTTGATCTTTAACTTCTAGTCCTCTCTATAAAGGAGACAATAAATTTCTGCTGTCTAAGACACCCAAATACTTTGTTTCATTATGCAACAGAGACATAAAATTTTGGTTTCATTTTTTCTCCCTACAATCCATCGCTCACCACCATGTTCAGATACATGCTTATGAATTTTGATTTCCTATGGGGACAAGGAGAACTTGGCTAGTCTTCTTGTCTGGTAGGTGGGCACCTTCTGGACGTGTCCTCACATAACAGACTCTTCCTTTTATAAGGACACTAATCCCATAGTAGGGTCTCACCCTCATAATCTCATCTAGAACCAATTACTTCCCAAAGGCTCTAGTTCCTTCTAATACTATCACATTGAAGATTAGATACAGCTGCAACACATGAATTTTAGGAGACACAAACTTCTAGTTCCTATTAAGTTTTCAGCGAGATCTCAGAATTTGGTTCAGAAAAGACACTCAGCACACAGTTTTGGTATCCTATTGTTGCTGCAACAAAGTACAAGAAACATAGCGGTTTAAAAGAACACAAATTCATTAGCTTACAGTTCTAGAGGTCAAAGGTCCTAAAATCAAGTTTAGCAGGGCTGCATTTTTTCTGGAGGCTGTAGGGAAGAATTATATATTTTTGCCTTATTTCAACATCTACAGGCATCCTGCATTCTTTGGTTCATGGCTCCTTCCTTATATCACTCCCACCTTTGCTTCCAATATCACACCTTCTACGATTTTGATACTCCTGCCTTTCTCTTTTTTCCTAATTATATTTTATTGATTATGCTATTACAGTTGTTCCAGTTTTTCTCCCTTTGCCCCCCTCCACTCAACAATTCCTACTGCCTCAGGCAATCCCCACACCGTTTTTCATGTCCGTGGGTCATGCATCTAAGTTCTTTGGCTACTCTATTTCCTATGCTGTACTTTACAACCCCATGGCTATTCTGTAACTACCTATTTGTACTTCTTAATTTCCTCACTTCTTCACCCATTCCCCTACACCCTCCCCCCATCTGGCAACCATCAAAATGCTCTCCATATCTATGATTCTGTCTCTGTTTTCCATGTTTGCTTAGTTTGTGTTTTAGATTCAATTGTTGATAATTACTTATTTTTGCCATTTTATTTTTCATAGTTTTTATCTTCTGCTTTTTCTTAAATAAATCCCTTTAATATTTCATAAAATAATATTTTGGTCCCTTTAGTTTTTTTTCTTGTCTGGGAAGCTCTTTGTCTGACCTTCAATTCTAAGTGATATCTTTGCTGGGTAGAACAATCTTGGCTGTAGGTCTCTGCTTTTTAGGACTTTGAATATTTCTTGGCAATCCCTTCTAGGCTGCAAAGATTCTTTTGAGAAATCAGCTGATAGTTTTATGGGAACACCCCTGCAGTTAACTAACTGTTTTTCTCTTGCCGCTTTTAAGATTCTATTTCCACGGGTGGTGTGGCTCTGTGGATTGAGTGCCGGCCTGTGAACCTAAGGGTTGCTGGTTCAATTCATAGTCAGGGCACATACATGGGCTGCAGTCCAGGTCCCTATTAGGGAACACATGTGATACAATCACATATTGATGTTTCTCTCTCTCTCTTTCTCCCTCCTTTACCCTCTCTCTAAAAATAAATAAATAAAATATTCTTTAAAAAAGATTATCTCTTTATCTTTAATATTTGGCATTTTAATTATGATGTGCCTTGGAGTGGAACTTTTTGCATCTGTCTTGTTTGGGACTCTGTGATTCCTGGACTTGCACATCTATTTCCTTCACCAAATTAGGGAAGTTTTCTTTCATTATTCTTTCAAATAGGTTTCCATATTTTGCTTTTTCTTTTCTCCTTCTGGCATCCCTGCAATGTGAATGTTGGACCTCTTGAAGTTGTCCCAGAGGCTGCTTATACTATCTTCATTTTTAAAATTCTTTTTGTTGTTATTGTTCTAATTATTTGTTTTTGCTTCTTTATATTCCACATTATTGATTTGATTCTTGGCTTCATCCATTGTATTGTTATTTCCCTGTAAGTTGTTCTTTATTTCAATTAGTGTGTCCTTTGTTTCTGATTGGATCTGTTTTATGCCATTGAGATCCTCAATAAGTTTCTTGAGCATCCTTATAACCAGTGTTTTGAGCTCTGCATCTCTGGTAGATTGCTTATTTCCATTTCATTTAGCTCTTTTTCAGGAATTTTGATCTGTTCTTTCATTTTGGCTGTGCTACTTTGTCTCCTCATTTTGGCAGCCTCATTGCGTTTGTTTCTATGTATTAGGGAGAGATGCTATGACTTCCTGTCTTGGCAGTATGGCTTAATGTAGTAGGTGTTCTGTGGGTTTCAGTGGCACAGCCTCCCCTATCATACAATATGGGTACTGGAAGTGTCCCTTAAATGTAGGTTGAGTACACCCTCCTCTTGTAGTTGAGGCTTAATTGCTATTGGCAGGTCAATGGCAGGAATTTACTCAGGCCAGTCAACTTCAAGGACTGGCTGTGACCACTGACTATCAAATTCTGCCCTCTGTGGAGGATTAGCTGTGCAGGGGCAGGGTGAAAGTGCTCCACCATGGTTTGTAGCTGTCCACTGAGTGCACAGGCCATGGGCTTTCTTGGGAGGTGCTGGTAATGTCAGCCCCCAACTATGTTCTCAATGGGGCCAACCTGCATGAGCTATAAAGCAATCTGAGATGGCTGCTACTTGTACTGGGCTTGCAGACTCGCAGGCAAAGCCAAGCTGTGAATCTTGGCTAGCTTCTGCTAGTGCTGGGCCTATAGACACTTAGCAAGGGGTAAGGAGGCTGGGGCTCACTGAGGTCAGCTGTTCCTTGTTTGAGAGGTTTTAGGAAGTTGTGAAGCATGAGCCAAGACCAGCCATTCATACAGAAAAGTCATAATTAACAGTTTGGGTGGGCCCATAAGTTGGGTGAGATGGAGTCTCAAGTGAACTCCGAGGTGGGGGCAAACAGTATTAGCCAGGTTGATGGAGTCTCAGATACAGTGCTCACCTGCTGACTCTGTGGCTCTGTGGCAGGAGGTCTCATAAAAGAGACAATAGCCTCTGCCTATCTTTCTTTCTGGGAGAAAGCTGTCCCCCAGTTCCCACCTTGATGCCAGACACTTCAGTTTCTCTTTGTATGCCACTGGTGCCTTTTAAGCTGCTACCCTGGTGCTGGAGCTCAAAGGGAATGCATCTGAGTAGGTTCATGAGTGCATTCTTTAAGCAGAACTACTTAGGACTCCAGAAATTTCTTCCACTGACTCAATCCCTGCTGGATTTTGCAGCCAGAAATTAAGGGGACTTATTCTCCTGACTGAAGCCCTAGGCTGGGAAGCCTGGTGTGGGACTGGGACTCCTTGCTCCTGAGATATCCTCCCAAATTTTTATCCAACACACATGGATGTGGGACCAGGCTGTTCCACATCTCCACCCCTCTTAGCAGTCCAGATCGAGGTGGTTTCTTTAATTCTGTAGTTGTCAGACCTTCATTCATCTTGATTTTTGATGTTTCTGAGTGATGGTTGTTCTATATTTTAGTTTTAATTTGTGCAAAGAGGCAAGCCATTTTTATCTATGCCATCCTCTTGACCCTATCCTGCCTCTCTCTTATAAGAACTTTTGTGATTATCAGAAAATCTAAGGTACTCTTTCCATAATAATGACCTTGACTTAATCACATGTACAAAGCCCTTTTCCCCCAAGTAATATAACATATTCACAGGTTCTGAGGATTACTACACTGATAACTTGGGGTGGGGGGTGAAGGGTGGAGAGGAGAGGACTTATGCTGTGTACCACAGCATTCCTAATGTTACATATGTGGGCAGATTCACATCACAGCTCAGAATTTTCCAACTCAGTTTACTCTACTGTAGCATTTTTTGTGTGTGTGTGAGAAAACTCTTGGTTTCATTAAAATCACTTTTACCAGGGTTAAACCGGAAAAACCACAGATTCCATACCAGACCCAAAAACTAGGACTGAGTAGCCTTGGGAATTATGTGTGGTCTTTTTTATTGGTTTCTTGCCAGGAATGAAAATGAAAGCAACAGAATACAAAGAAGAAAGAAATAAGAGCAGTCCAGTCAATTGACTGCATATTACTTTGTTAGATAGAAAAGAAAAACATACCCCAGGGTTATTTGATGTTCATTCACTTAGGATAATAGAATGGAACTAATCTAGAGCTGCTTTATTCTGCTGACTTTGGCTCCAGTCTGCAGGGCTGGACTGATAGTAAAGGAAGGGATCAGGAAATCATGGCTTAGATCCTCTGCAGTGTCAGTATGGGATTTAAGCATAATCTTAACTCAAACTCAGCACCTATGAAAATGGACTGTTTACTTTATTGTAAACACATTTCTCAAATGGATTATCAAGTTCACATTTAGTGACCATTTACCATGTGTCAAACACTGTAATATATCCTTTACATGCATTATCATATTTTATCTTCATGATTGCTGTATTTTCAGAGGTTTAGAGAAGTTTAATAACTTGTTCACTGTAGGGCTAAAGACGATTGTCTTTATCTTTTTCATGGTATTTTCTCATATGAAGAATATTCAAATTCATATAATGCAGATAGAAAGTCATATAATAAAGACAGCAAATCCAATGTGGATTAAATTATATTCTATATAAAATATATTCATATATGTTAACTCATTTGATCCTTACCTAGAAAAGGTATAAAAATTACTATTCATAATGTTCTGTTTTATAGATAAGAAAAATGAAGTTCAGGGAAATCATGTGAATTCCCTAATTTACATAGCTATCAAGCTGTAGACTTTTCTTTTGATTTCTATCTACTCTATTAGGCATTATAACAACAAACACCAACTATCCAGACACATACACAGAAAGAATTATATCATAAGGAAAGAGCTGTGGGTTTGAAATCAAAGATCGGCAACAGTGTCACCAAATCAAAGGGTTCCCCTTAGAAATGCATGAGGAGTTCTTCACTTCTCTGGGCCTCAGGTCCTCACATGCAAAATGAGCAAAACACTATCTCCCTCATAAGCAATGAAATAATGAAAAGGAGACAAAGCGTGTGGAAATGCTTGGTAACTTGCAAGGATTATTTAGAAATAAGGTATTAAAAAAACGAAATAGCATGATAATTATTCCAGTGGAATAAATACTGTTTCACACTCTAATCTTTTCAATAGGGTATTGATGCTCCTCAAGTGAAGCATCCTTAAAGGTCTTTCAATCTAGTTAATCCCATTTAGGTCTTTTTGTTTCTATATTTTAGCTTGATGTTCTTTGTCATGTGGGAGATCAGATGGGGACAGCAGAAATCATAGTTAAAGATCATCAAAATGCATTGTAAATTACATTTTATTAAATATATATGTAGTAGAGGGTGAGTTCAATGCAATTGTTTTTGTTTCAAATGTCAATGAAAATGAGTAAGATTTTATCACATCAGCACAAATTAATTTCAACTTTTTTTGTTGCCAATAAAGTACCCATGCAGGAAAAAAGAAGCTCATGCTCTATGAAAATGGATTAATGGACAATTTACTTCCTTTTATTATTTTTACTCATGTTTGTTAGAATATGTGTAATATTGTTATATCATTTAGTTAAACTTGGATTTTATTTTCAACAAAAAAGAAAAAGACAGAATTCTGAATAAAGAAAGAAATTTAGCCAAGAGATTGTCAGATTGTCACTTGTCACTCAGTGATTCACGTGTGAGAGTTTGGCTTATTTAGTTGCTAATTCTATACAATCAGTAGCACATGATGTATAGCTCTTTAAAGTTTATGAGAAGCTTTCAAGTATGTCATCTCATACAATCTTCCTAATACCTCAGTTGATGGAAGTGGGCCAGGCAATGTTATCCTCATTATTAAGTGGGGGATTTGATTCAGGTTAACTGGCCAAGCAGGAAAGTGACAAGGCTGACCTAGATCTAATCACCATGGTTTTGCACCTTTCATTACGCATTTGCTGCCACTGGATATTACATCTCCATAAGGTAGACACAAGGAGTTTGGTCATATTAATGGTTGATTCTCAGCACAGCAAAACAACCTCAAAAATAAATTCGCTAATAGTTTCTGAGTACTTACTTAGCATGTGCCATTTACTGCTTAATGCATCCTACTTGCATTAAACCATTTATTGCTCACAAGAAACCTGTGAGGTGGGTAATATTTAAAATCTTCTCAATACTGGAGTGTATTTACCTGTTATTTCCCCCATTTTATAAGTGAGACAACTGCAGTTCAAATAAATTAAGTAACTGCCTCAGTGTTTAACCTTTACAAAATGGTGAAAACCAGGTAAGCTGACTGACTACCTGCTACACTGTCCTGTCCCCATTGCTAACTTTCTTCTTTGCTTTTTCAATCAAGAGAGGATAAAAAGAGAAGGAATCAAATATTTGAATTAATGGAGCTCAATTTCTCTTGTTTCCTTTTGTACCAGTAATATTCAGTATGTAATTGCACAGAGACTACAAAAGAGCAGCACTTTAATGTGATACCTAGAGGCTTTCAAGAGCTGTGGGCTGTTTTGAAACAGACATGTGTAACTCGTGTGTTAGATTCCACCTTCTGCTGGTGAGACTGCAGGAGAGTATACTTAGCTCTGGTTCCATGGGAATCTTAAAATCTTCCAGGGCATCTGAGGACAATAATACATTACTTTACTATTATTATTTCTTGGCTAAGATTTCAATTTCTCATTGTTTCCCTACAAAGCAAAATACATAAGAGGTTTCTTGATATAGGTAAAGAAAGTTTCACTATGTGACTTTTAAAATACTTTCAGTGCTCAAAATAGATGAATCTTTGACATGTTCATGGTAGATCTATCCTTACAAAAAACCTGATCATCTCTCCCAGCCATATAAACATGTGTGCTGTGGCCAGGGTAAGGCCAGTTCGTTCTTTTAATCAATTTGACTTTGGAAGCATAACATTAGAGCTAAATGTAGTTTTCATAAGCTTTTCTCAGAAATAATAAAATATTTTTATTTAATTACAAATATTTCAGTATAATATGATGATGACTTAATTTACTTTAATGTTTAAAATGATAGCACCCATACTAAGCATCATCCTTCATTCTTTTTAATTTCTTTCCATTTACTTACACAGTTCAAACATTATATACATATATATGTGAGAAAACCATATGTGTATGTTTTCTATATAGAGAGAAAACTATATATATGTTTGACTATGTGTATGTGATTGCATTGCTTGTTTAAAAATTCTTATGGCAAAAAAAGTTAAATAATTTGCTATAGAAGGAGTAACTTTAAAAAGTGCTTCTTTTAATATTCAATATCTATACCTTTTTCATGTGACTAAACTTAGAGTTAATTTGCAAATTAAAAGTATATCTGAATGCCACCTGTTTTATCAAATATCTTTTTTTTCTTGGTGCAGCACAATATCACATCATGTGTCATTTGTTTGTTTGAAAGATTTTATTTACTTATTTTTAGAGAGAGGAGAAGGGAGAGAGACCTACAGGGATAGAAAGAGGGATCGAATCAGGAACCAGGCCAGCAACCCAGGCATGTGCCCCAACCAGGGATTGAACTGGCAGGCTTTCAGTTTGCAGGACAACATCCAACCAACAAAACTACACTATCAAGGCACATAATGTGTCATTTAGAATGCACTTTTTACTTTGCTTATAAGCATACTGGTTCCTTGCTTTAAGTACTGAGTGATTGTATTAACAAGAATAGTGAGAGGTGTGATGCTTGTGGGTCTCTCCAATACTAGCAGCGGAGGGTTCATGAAGGAACAATTATTGGGCTCTGAGCCATGCATATTAAAGAAGCATATGAATATAATGCAAATCACTGCATCAGAAATTGTTGAAATTAACAAACACCCTGACTCACAGAAATTATCCCAAAGTAGAAGTCCTGATTCCATGGTAGAAAAACTGGCGAAACACCAACACTTTGACAGACCTGAGAACATTCCCCCAAACATGTTCTTTATCCCCAACGTACAGTTTGTTATTTTCGCATTACTAGAAAAGCCTTGAAAACATTTAATACATCTAATACTTCACTTGGCCATCTAACATATTTTTATTAGCTGAAAATGTGAGTCATTTCAGCTTACACTTCTGACAACCACGTACCGCCTTTTTATTTATGTACTTTTTATGCATCAGACTTATCTTCATATAGCACTGACTTTATGTCTGGCTAAGCTATACCCTACCTAAGCTTCTGCTTTGCCTCCTTAACTGATTCTCTTCAGCTTGGGCCATACAAAGGAGGGCGATTTATTGCTTCTGAGAATACTGCATAATTTACTTGTGGCCTGTTTTCTCTGCTCCTTTGTGAGCAGTAGGGACAATGGGCAGGGAGAGCGTTTAAAGAAACGTAGTGACCTCTTCTGGGTTCTTGCAGGGCTGGCGGGATCCCTTCTCTCTCTGATCATCATACCCTTTGTAGTAACTTGTGGGCTGAACAAAAGTTTGTGATGTTTCAGTGAACAGAACTTCCTTGAATCAGAGAGAATGTAAAACAATTAGAAAAAAATAGGATACATATTTACAAATGCAAATAGGTATTGGACAAAAGTCAATAAGTTCAAGCATTCAGTAGACAAAACGAAAAATGAGCATGAAAGTTAGAACTTCGGATAGAAAAAAAAGTTGTCAGGGATGCCCATTATTCATTTTCTCTCTATCTCTCCTCATTTTCATCGCTAGAGAGCAATTTTCTCCCCTATGTTTTACCTATAGAGAGTCTAAAGTAAAGACACCACAACTCTGTTCAAAGGAAGACAGGTCAAAATAGGAGAAGTGTTTTTTAACAAATTAAAAACATTTTTTTCATGTGAATAGAAAAAAATCAAAAGATACAGAAGGTCATAATACAAAAGGTAAAAGTCTTGGTCCTTTCAGCCACTGGCTTTAATTACAGACAATAGACATCTCAAAATTCCCTATACATCTTCCCAGAAGGTTATGCTTATCTCGATGTATGTGTATGTGTTCTTATTATTCAACTAATACCTTACACCATACAACCATTAAAAAATTCAAAGTGAGCCCTTGCTGGTGTGGCTCAGTTGGGTGAAGTGTGATCTCATTAATGAAAGGTTGCGGATCCAGTTCCTAGAAAGGGCACATAGATACCCAGTCTGGGTGCAATGCTGTGCCCTGTCCGGGTGCGGACTGCAGGCAGCCGATCCATGCTTCCATGCCTCTCTCTTGCATCAGTGTTTCTCCCTCTCTCTTCCGCTCTCTCTAAAAGCAATGAAAATATATCCTTGGGTGAGGATAAAAAAAATGGAAGGTGACAGTATTCATGTGTCATTTGTTTATTTAAAATACATGTTCGGTATCATTTCGTATCTAGTTTTTTATGTGTTCATACAGAGTAATGGGCTATATTAATAGTTAATAATGTTTTAATATTTTAATAATTGTATAAAGTCTCATGGTATGAAAAGCTATATTTTATTTTATCATTTTGCCATTGATGGCAATTAGTATTTTATAAGTTATTTGTTGTTGTTTTGTTTGTTTCTTATGTAATTATTTCTGCACCAGTTACACCTCAAGATAAGTCTCTGGGTATGAATGCCAGTAGTTTTATTGCTTTGACATTTTCTCTAATCAACTTGAAATAATTCTCACAGCAAACTATTCACATCATAAAATATTATCTTGGCTTCTCAGATCCACTTGACACTGTGGATCTGGAAGCAATGCTCGACTTTCCTTCCTCACTTTTGACCTAACCCTAGTCAGTTGTGTCCGTGTGTTTAAAACTCAAACACAGAGTTTTAATCAACAGACACTTCCTTCTTCTCCCATGGTAGGACTCAGAGCATTAACTAACCCAAGTGCCTGGCAGATCACAGACTGGGGGTGGATTAATTGAAAGTCTGCCCGTTTTGTCCTGCGCCTTTTCCAGTTCATCAGGAAAACAGCAACAACAGTGACCAAATTCTGGACAGTTAAAAACTTCGGATTCATGATTCCTGGCTGTGATGTGGGATCAGGTGTCCCACCAGGACCAAGTACAGACCATTACTGAATCTTGTAGAGAAGTTCTGTAATAAGTAGAGCTGGTTTTGACACCATGCTCACCAATCTGTATTGCTGAAAATTTTAGCTGGCCCCTTCAGCTAGTTTCATTGACTGAAAGTAAAATGTGGGAAGCTCAGTACTATTAGCTTTAAGTTTACCATAAACTGTTGAGGGACCAAGCCACAAAGGAAATATTTATCTGCAACATGACAATAAAGAAAAGGATGTTGACAGAAAGGGCCTATTCCTTTTAAGGCTTGTGCGTTGCTAATCGAACACACACATAGCTCTACTCAGGTTTTCCTACCTGTGAGAATATATCTGGTAGGACTACAATAGCTGCATTCTCCCTGTCCCAAAATTCATGCAAGGAACAAAACTGAGGCTTTTCTACCGTCATTGCTATGGCCTCGATTGAAAGCCTTGTCACTAGGGAGGGGGGCGGGAAGGCTCTTGAGCGCAACAGTGGTGACAGCATCTGAATTCCCTCCTCTGCCTCTAATTGGTTGAAAACTAGGAGGCAGCGGACAGCCCCCCTGCGGCTTGACTCTCCATTGGCTGGGAAGAGATGGCAATCAAGGCGGGCCGAGAAGGCTGCGCTAATTCTAGCTCTGTGCTGCCGCTGGGGTCCTGTAGCGCGGTCGCCTTTGCAGCCGCCGCTTGGGTCCCTTCCGTCGTGCCTCTCCGTGAGGGCTGCCTTCCCAGCTCCGGGCGCAGACACTATGGTGAGTGCTCTTAGCCGGGTCAGGCCGAATACTCACACTGCAGCTGGACCCGCCTGGCTACCTGAGGGAACCGGTCGTGCTACCGGAGCTTGGTGCGGGGACTCGGACAGCGCCCCACTGGTCGCGGGAGCAGCCTCGCTGTTGGCATGCGGCCGGGGCTGGGGAGGTGGGAACGCCGTGGGTCGAGGCGGGGGCGGTGGATGCCTTTGCCAGCAAGGAGGTCAGCTGTATTGCACCGCGCAGCGGCCTCCCTAGCTGGGCAAGGGGACTTGCGGCAGAGGCGCGGCGGCGTCTCCGCTCAGGCCGACCCCGCGGGCGTGGGAGAGTGAGAGCCTTGGTGTTGGAGGCGCAGGTTCCTGTCCCCTCTGCCGAGCTTTCGCGCAGCACAGACTGGGAGGTGAATGAGGATTAGAAGGTGGCATGGGGGTGGGGTAGAGGTGATGGAAAAGATCTGCCCTATATTGGCTTGCGCCCCTCTGATGCCCCTCTTTAACAGTTAGTACATCGAATAGACTGGATCCGGAGAGCGGGGTACAAGGTTAAAGCACCTCAGTGACAGCAAACTCGTGCTCAAGCCCTTCCCACCTACAGCTGGTCCCTGACTCTCAGGTTTTCCTCTGTCCCCGCAGTATGGATTTGTGAACCACGCGCTGGAGCTGCTGGTGATCCGCAATTATGGCCTGGAGGTATGGGAAGACATCAAGTAAGTGACTGGCTTCTCTAGTTTAGGCCCTGCGCTGGCGCCGCGTGTGAAGGGTCCGCAGGTTTCCTCGCGCTCCTCGATTGATTCATTCTCCGCTTCCTGCTCGGGTCGCGGGCGCGCATTTCGGAGATGCCTCCGCCCGCCACTGAGGCTGCAGCTGCGCTCCCACGCTCCCTGAGAGGAGGGGCGGCCCGGGCGGGGCGAGGCTGGAAGGGCGAGAGCCAAGCGAAGGAGCCTCTGGGTCACTGCGGCCTCCCGACCCGGCCTGAGCGTGGGAACGCGCTGCCAGCGTCTGACGGCTCCCAGGCTTTGCAGGCCCGGCGGCTCCCACGCAGAGAAGGGCCAGGGGGACCACAAAGGCCTCCGCAACGTTCAAGCTCCCAGTGAGCTTAGAAACAAACGGAAGACCTTGTCTCCTTTAAAATTTACACACCTTGCAGACAGAAAAATAGTTAAGGCATTTCGGTATGCTGAAACTCGCTTCTCTTGAGACTATTTCTTGAGTAACTGTGAAACACGTACATTTATTCATTCTGAAATAAAGTGAAATTGGAATGTTTGCTCTTTCATTTCCCCCAAATCATCCCCGCACCCCACACTCTTCTAGTTTCTACTGTGATGAAGGCTGTAAATAGTAGGAGGGCATCCTAGTGTGTCAGACTAGAACTGTGAGCCAAGGACTCTGGGTGAGGGTTTAAACCTGTTGAAATGATGGGTCATCTCTGCTGCCACGTTGAACAATTCAATTCAACAGAGGCTGTTTCTTTTGTTTCTCTCTCATTCTGGTGAAATTTGCATTTAACTTATCGTATAGATGATCACAACCAATCAGCAAAACCAAAACTGTATTTGAGGATTTTCGAATTGGAACAACAATTTACAATGGGAACAACTGTCATGTTCAAACGAGGTGGAAGGCGTGGTACCTGGGTGGGCAGAGAACACACTGTTATTATATACTCTCATTTCCTGTCCTCACTGATTACATTTCATTATATCAAGTAGACCATACTTTCGAGCTACTTTTTCCTAAATACATTACCATTATTAGCAATCAAGCCTTATTATGCAGTTACACAATAGGGATATTTTATAAATATGTTTCCATGGAAATGACCAGTGTTAAATATTAAGCACTAAAATGCATCTTTTCCTTCTCTTGGGTCTGTATCAATGAGTGTTGTTTCATGATCCATAAGCATATTTATGTTACCCACAGGGCACTTCCACATATGTTATGCAGTTGAATCAAATGAGAATCTAAGCACTAAGGCTCACTTTGGGGTTTCAATATTCTCTGAACCTTACTAACACCTTCATAATTATTATTTTGTTTAGTGGACAGTTACATAGAAAGCAGACATCAAGAGCAAGATTTTACACACTAGAACAACTATAGGATTATTTTTAGGCCATTTTCTTTGTGAATTTATGAAAACATCAAGCATATCCTTCACATGACATTTTCTCATCTGTACGAGAAATTTTCAATTTTTCTGGTGGATATGCTGTGACAATGAATATTTTTTAGAGCACAGTTAAAGATGGCTATATGGTTAAACAGTCATTGTGTATTTTGACCAGATTTAGAATATATATCCTACCCATTATCAATTTAGGTCACTGTGAAATACAAAGATGAACAATTATACATTGTAGAGACATCAGAAATTTTAAAAATTAAATTATCAAGTGATATGTTTATACTGTCCATGTTTTCCCTTAGATAGGGTCATAATATCTAAAAATATACAAATTACATTGATGTGAGGATTTACCTATCAAATCTCACTGACAATATTGCTATATACTACTTTTAAAAACAAATCATTAATTTTAATGAACAATCGGTATCTTTCAACACACTAACATATCTTTAAGTAGCTTTGAACAGTGTTTTTAATTTGTTCATATGCTCATAACTTAAATCATTCAAATCATATTTTCTGCTAAAATAAAAACATATCCCATTTTTTAAAATAAAATTCTCTCAAGGACTATGTGCCTCTGTAAGGAAAATACTCTTAGTTAAACTAGCATTTGCAATCCAGGTGTTCATTTTTACCACCTCCCCTCCCCCCACAACATCTCATTTGGGGGAGCTCATCTGGTCTTGGGCACAGTTTAGTATCTGGACTAGAGCTCATAGTACAGTGGCCTGTACTGAGTGGATTACTGCAGCAGGACATTGGTTTCAACCCATTTGGTACCCCTGAGGGATTATTACAAAGGACTCTATGGAAGAGCATGTGGTTATCCAAGAAGACAGATTCTCACTGCCTACAGGCAGGTGAGGAGAAGTTGCAGGAGTTTAATTTGAAGTGCTCCTTGGGGTATCCTGATCCCTTCTCCTGACCTCACCCTCTGCTCCAGGGAAGATCACTGCAGTCAGTGGTCCAAGATATTTTTAATTTTAACTTTTCATAAAAAACAGAATATGTGAAAAAAATATTTTGTCTCCATAAGTACCAAACTCTATTATCTTTATTTTTGGCTTGTGAGAAACTATCTAAATTAATTTTATAAAATTTCCATAATGCTTTCTTGATTTGGTAGGAAATGCCATCCATCCTTTGTGAAAAGGGATGCCAAACATTTAATGACAAATAAAATCCTAAGTAACAGATTCCAGACAGAAAGTTCTAAGTGGATAAGAGCCAACAGTGCTTCATTGTAAACTCAGTATCTACTTACACTCCCAACACGGTAACCAGTTCCCAAGAACTCTAAATGGCTCTTTTTAAGAAAAAGAAAAAATGTTAGATGGAGGGTAGGTAAATTTTCTGTTAACAGGTCAGATAGTAAATATTTTAGGTGCTGCAGACCAGGAGTCAATATCGAGGATATTATATAGGTGCCTACATAACTATTAAAATGTAACCATTTAAAAGTGTAAAAATCATTCTTTGCTCCTGGACAAAACAAAACAGGCGGTAGGCTGAATTTGACCGAATGTCTGTAGTTTGCCTACTTCTGATCTAGACCATAAATACGTGTTAAGAAAAAAAAAAAAAAAACGAAAGAGACCTCTGAATCTACTCCAAATCTTTGTTGGTTTCCTTAAGCCATGGCTCCTAAGGGGTGAGAAAAATCAAGTATCAGGAAAAAAAGATGAAGTCAAGATACACATATTAGAAAAGCATCTGAACACTTGATTCTGTCATTTGTCACCCTCTCATCAGCCCTAGCAAAACTAAGCTTTGGGTCAAATGATAAGCTTTGAACTTCACTGGACCACAGTTGAGCAGCAAGGAGTCTAGGAGATAAGACAGGCCATTGTAATATTTCAGGGTTTTGTTTTGACAATATGAGATAACCACAAAAATCAAGCTGGGTCTTTGTTTTCCTACCAATCTGTAATTTTTGAGAATTAAAAAATCTCAGAAGCATTTTATTGGGTGGGTCAAGAATATTCCACATTATTCCACATTAAAATGAATACCCGTGAGAGGATAAATCAGAAAACCTGTATTCTTTTTCTTAACATACCAAGACCTAGTTATGGCCAACATTAACTAGACCTTGGTGCTGCTTGCAAGGAACAATGTCTTTTAGATTCTTTCTATAGCAAATGTTTTTCTTCATTGTGTTGGAAAGTGATAGTTCTGGGTGAATACTCTGCAGACACCGACAGGAAAACACACTTAAAGAAATGTGTATAACTGACCAGTTTAGAGGGTGACGACTCAGAAAACATGCATACTTGCAGCTTTTCCATTTGCTACTTGACCACTTTGTTCATTTAAAGGCAAACAGCGGGGAAATGTTATCTTTGTTTACGTCTAGCAAAATGAAGCATCTTTTTCTGTATCAAAAGATATTGAGGTTAAATAAGTTTCTATTCCAGGTAAACATTCTGAAGTATTCATTGTACCTCCTTGTTACTGTGGTTTTGCTTCTGATCTACTTGCCCTTCATTATTGAATCATGAAATATGAAATTGTTGCTTTATTGAAATTCTTTGAGGTCAATCTCCAAATCACTCAAACATGGGGACCTTTCAGTCTTCACATCCCAGTTGCTTTCAGCACTCCAGCTCATGGGCCAGTTTTCTTTTTCTGAAGCACATTGAAGAAAAGTAGAGTTATATATCAAGAGTCATGTTATTTTGCTAAAATCCATGTCCCTCATGAGAGCATTTACTGTTACTGTTTATGGTTCCTGGATGAGTGAATATAAGGAATTGAAAAGACTGTCCTTTACCAACTAAAAGCAGGTCCAAGCAGGAAACCTTTACTGCATTTAAAGGTTCTCACTCCTTGGTAGCTCTCTCAAACTAGAGTTTGACCTCCATGGATTAAGACTCATTGGGAATCAGTGGATTGATTTTTTGAAAATTGAGAGAACATGAATTTTCTTTTAAAATCCTCGCCTGCGTATATGCTTATCTATTTTAGCATGAGAGGAAGGGTGAGTGAGAGAGAGACATAAACACTGATATGAGAGAGAAAAATTGATTGGTTGCCTCTTGTACATGCCCCATCCAGGGACTGAACCTGCAACTTAGGTATGTGCCTTGACCGAGAATTGAACCTGCAATCTTTTCGTGTCCAGGATGACACTCAACCAACTGAGCCACCCAGCCAGGACAACAATTCACATTTGTTAATTTTAAGATGTTATATACAGTTATTGTCTATGTTTTATATGTGAGATTTTGATTTCAATAATGGTTGGACACTAGCCAGCATGCATGATGTCCTTACAGCTCACTACAACGGACCATCCCAGGATTTACTGACAGACCACACTTATATATTATCTATTGTATGGCATGTGCTGTGATAATGGGTTTTATAGGATCAGGACCCCTTTGAACTATCATTGGTCAGGTCAATTGTTTGATGTATCTTGACCTCTTGTGCTTCAGATCATACCTTGTTTTGAGACTCCTTTTCAAGATACCTGTATTCAAGCTCTCCCACGCTAGAATACTCATTTTATCACACTTCCATAGGAAAATTCTTTACCTAATAACCTAAAAGTAGATCCTGATCTACTTTATTTTGTAGCATGTATCACCACGTAATAGGTTATAAAATTTGAGCATATGTTGTATTTATTGCTTATTGTTTATTTCTGCCAGCTAGAGTGTAAGTTTTATGAGGGCAGGAAAATTTATCTCTTTTGTTCATTGGTATATTAAAAAAGTGCTTAGCAAAGTGTCTAGGGCATAATAGTTGCTCAATTATTTGTAGCAAAGCTCCTTTCCCTGGGTGGGGCATGGAGGGCATTGGTGGGAAAGAATGAAGAGTGACCCCAAATCCCTAAAGATTTAAAGATAAATATAAATAAGGAATCCTAACTATTCTGAATAATTCATTGGAATTCAGTGTGAAATTTTTAATAGAAATGATTATTTCCTTTCATGTCCTACTGTTTAATTTATATTTCAGCCTCCCTCCAGGGATCATGCTGGGCTGATCATTTCAGGAAGTAAAGCTTAAAAGATAAGGGAGCTTATTTTATTAAAATGAAAGATAGGGAAGAAGGGATGCATTGACTCGTGGTTAGGGAAATTTTAGGGAAATGGCCATCCTCTATTTTATGTAGAGGAACTTTGCCATGTATTTGTATCTCATTCAGTTAATGGTTGTAATGGATTGGTGTTTTTGAGAAACTGAGTTTATTATGGAAATATATGCCCTGTGGTTTATCCCAACTGGAAGAAACAGAATAGGGAACAGTAAGAGCATGAACTAATTTGTACTTTAATATATATTTAATTAAAATTGTATAAGAATGCCCTAAATCAGAAACTTCAAAATGCCTTTCCATAATAAAATGTTAGTGACAAAATGAGAAAAATTAGGCTATCCGTATTCTTCAAATCAACAATTCCATTTCCAGGCACTTATATTTTATGCAGAAATATACTGTAAAGATTTTATTTATTTATTTTTAGAGAGAGAAAGGGAGGGAGAAAGAGAGGGAGAAAAACATCAATGTGTGATTGCCTCTCATGCATCCCACTGAGGACCCGGCCCACAACCCAGGCATGTGTCCTGACTGGGAATCAAACCTGTGACCCTTTGGTTTGCAGGCTGGCACTCAATGCACTGAGCCACACCAGCCAGGGCAGAAATATATTTGTTAGTTGCAAAATATTCATCACAACATTGTTTATACTTGTGAGAAAATCAAAGCAATCTAAATATCTGCTAAAACTTTAATGTCTATAGAATGTAGTTTTATGCAGAGAAGGTATAGAAATATATTCAATAACATGAAGAGATGTCCATCAAATAGAAAGCTGAAAAGGAGGTTTTGAAGCAGTATAATCTCATGTGTGTTATTTATACAAGTGTATTCCAACATGAACAACTTGAATATAATATTAGCTGCCGTTATCTCAAAATAGTGGAAGATTTTTAAAGTTTTTTCTTTCTCATACAAATGGTCCTTGGCTTACTATACTTTGACATAAGATTTTTTGACTTTGCAATGGTGGAAAAGCGATAATGCATTCAGTAGCAACCATATTTCAACTTTAGCATTTTTATCCTTTTCCCAGACTAGTGATGATGTGCAGTACAATACTCTCACATGAGGCTGGGCGGCGGCAGTGAGCCCTGGCCAGCCACGCCATGGACGAGGGTGAACAACTGACACTCCACAGTGTCTTGTGTTGCCAGCATCTTTTCGATAATGTAGTTCACAGGTTACATAAGCTATGAACACGTCATTAGAAAACAGGTTTTGTGTCAGGTGGTTTTGTTCAACTGTAGGCTAATGTAAGTGCTCTGGGCAATTTTAGGTGGGCTAGGTTAGGTATGTTAAATACATTTTTGACTTACCTTATTTTTTAATTATATTTCCAACGTATGGGAAGTTTATTGGGACATAGCCCCATCATAAGTCAAGGGGCATCTGTATTTTATCTTTTTGTACAAATAGAAATTAGAATGCATAGGATATATAATAGCATTTATTGAAAGATATGTCAGTGTGTGTAGATTATATTGTCATAATTTAGGAATATTTCACTGACTTTGAGTATTAAAAAGACTTGAGGTATTGAAGATGTGTTCCTTTCATTTAATAGCTGTGTATGTTCAGCCAAAGGAAGAAGAATTTCACATCTTCTCTATAGCTCTCTAAATTTTTGAACAGGTATACATGGGAGGTATTATGGTGATTAGCAATATATGTATAATGCCTCAACTGCTTAGAACATCCGTTTGCACACTTTATCTTTTTCAAGTTCTAGAAGGGGGGTTATATTATTTTTCCACTTTTAGAAAAGAGAGGTTTTATTGCTCAGAATCTTTATGTGATTCGTTCAAGTTCATTTTGACTGTGGGCTCTGAAATTCAAATTTCTGTGCCTATCAAATCACGTCCCTCCTCCACATGCAGTGTTATACATAATTACGGGCAAACAAATGGTATGCTCTGAAGAACACCGGGTTTTAAAGACTTTCTCCACCACACCTGAACCTAAGGCATGCCATTGTTTGGGATTGTTCCCTTGAACGGACAGTGGTACTGGAGCCACGAGCAGCAGCTCTGCTATCACAGCTTCCGAGGGAGGGAAAGTGGCTCGGACTCCACGTGGCCAGCCTTGAAAGCCTTTAAGGAGCTATTTCAGGCCGCTGGGTTGAAAATTTACTTAAGATTAGTGACTTGTTTCTCTTTTCTGGCAGTGTATGGGATTCAGAAGAATTAAATGGAGGGTTAGAGACTGATGTCCAAGTTCCACATATTTTTGTGAATTTGACTTTGGAAAAGAGACCTGGAAACTTGTCATTTTTTCTTCTATAGCCAGCAAGATTTTGGACAATGGATTTTTCTCCCCCTTTGGACACTTGTTTGAGAAAAATAATCTATCAAAATAAATATATGTGTACAATCATGACAACTATTAACATGACTCTAATGATTTTTATTAATATTGTATATATTTTGAGCAACTTTATTTATTAACCTAAGGATATTTTAGAAGATATTATCTGCCCACTTGACACTCAAACTTCAGTATGTTTGAAACACAGCTCTTCATCTTACCCCCCGTCCACGTCCAGTAGTCTTTCCCAGTTCAGCTACTGGCGACAACTTCTATCCAGCTGCTCAGGCCAAAACGTCAGTGCCATCCTTGTGTCTTCTCCTTCTCTCACACCGTGTATTCAGCCCATCAGCATATCCTGTTGAATGTGCCTTCAGAATTCCCAATATGGAGCACTTTTCACTCCTTCCTCTAATTCCTCTCTGAACCGAGTCCCCAGCATTTCTCACCAGCATATTGGCGGTAGGCTCTTAACTGGGCTTCTTGCTCTGACCGAGACCCTTTGGCCCATTCTTAATGCTGTAGCAGGACTGACCCTTTTAACCAGGTCTGCTAGTCTCGGTGCTCCCATCACAAGTGCTAGGACCCTCCATCTCTTTCTAGTAAGTGACAGAGTCATTCCAACGTCCAACCCCAGATTACCTCTCTGACCTGTCCTCTTACAGCTACTCTGTCGCATCTCTGTTCCAGCCACTCTGACCTCTGCCCTTCCTCCGCCTTCCCAGGCTGCTTTCATGTAGCCCTTGGCACGTGCTCTTCCCTCTGCCCAGAACACGTTTCCCCAGATGGCTCATGGCTCCCCCTAGAGCTCCTTCAGACTCCACTCAATGACCAGCTATTCAGTGAGGCTTCCAGCTATTGAACTTGAACTACCTGGCTTTATTTTTCTGCAAGAAACTTAACCATTATATGTGTTACTAATTAGTGTCATGTCTCTTTTGTCTCCTCTCCTGGAATACGTATGTTCCAAGAGGTCAGGTACTTTTGTTCGTGTCACTGAATATTGTGTTCCCACAGCCTAGAACAATGCCTGGCATGTATAGGGACTAAACAAATAGTATTTGCTAACTGTCTATTAAACCAAAAGTTAGTTCTTGATTATATTTAATGTCAGATGTTGTATTGGGTGTGAAAGTACTTTATAAAAGTTAGCCCTGCTAAAATGAACTTACCTGTATCATTTTAATTTGGGGAGGGGAATGTGAAGTCATCTCTCAATCATTAGACTTTTAAGTACAACACATTGACTTAAACAAATTTGCCAATAACAAATTCCGTTTTAGATCTAAAACCATTGTTTATACAATCATGGTTAACTACAGAACTTGTTCTCTTATTCTAATTTTTTCCATTTTTCTCTTTCATTTTTGTTTTCCAGAAAAGAGGCACAATTAGATGAAGAAGGGCAGTTTCTTGTCAGAATAATATATGATGATTCTAAAACTTACGATTTGGTTGCCGCTGCAAGCAAAGTCCTCAGTAAGTTGAATATGACTTCCCTTCTTTGGCTAAGTTACACACAGAAGTCCAAAGGAATGCACAGTCCAAGATCACGTTATATAGTTATGCAGGTTGTACATTGCCCAGCCCTGGTGGGGAAGACGTTTACACATAATGTTAGGCTCAGGCTATGCTGAGTCCTATTTTTTCTTTTCCAGAGTCTTCAGGGACTAGAGGAGCTCTCTGCCCTGTGCCCTCCCCACAAAAAGCCATGTGTTGGGGAAGAAAAAAGATATTGATTCTTAATGTAATAAGTTAATAATGTAAGAACTTATGCTATGATGTCAACGGCACAGTAATTACACAAGTGTAGTATGCAAAAGATAATATTCCCAAATCTCTTTTGTAATGACAAGTTTTCTTAGCTATTGGTAAAAGAAACAGGAAGCAGATCTATACC
This sequence comes from Carollia perspicillata, assembly GCA_004027735.1. Lineage (NCBI taxonomy): Eukaryota > Metazoa > Chordata > Mammalia > Chiroptera > Phyllostomidae > Carollia > Carollia perspicillata. The sequence continues at coordinate 26,912 of PVKM010006825.1, forward strand.
AGACAAAACTCATGCAAAGAAAGCAAAATTCAAAGAGAAATCTTCACGGAAAAAAAGTCCTTTTCAAAGTACTGTCTCGTTCTCAGAAATGCTTAATTTGTAGCCAGGCTACAGTTTGGATACAGTAGAAAGAAGTTTTTAACTTAGCCAAATATAACTAGAAGAGCAAATACTACCTACTGCAGAATGAAAGAATTAGAACAATATGATAAATTATTACAAATAAGAAGGAAAAGATATAATCTCATTAGTAATAAAAATTGAAATGAATATAAAATATTTTTCATATACATTTGTCAATTAAAAAAATAAATATCTAGTGTGGCCGAGGACAGAGTTTAAAAAGAAATCATAGACTTTTTTTTTTAAAAATGCTCAAATCTTTTAGGTATATTTCCTAAAGAAGTCATTAGATTTGGCCCTGGCTGGTGTGGCTCAGTAGACTGAGCACCTGCCTGTGAACCAAAGGGTCGCAGGTTCAATTCCCAGTTGGGTCACATGCTTGGGTTGCAGGCTAGGGCCCAGGAAGGGGCATGCAAGAGGCAACCACATTGACATTTCTCCCCCTCTCTTTCTCCCTCCCTTCCCTTCTCTCTGAAAATAAATGAAGTATTAAAAAAAGAAATTATTAGATTTATTTGCATTAAGGTTTATGTGTTCTTTCACTTCTAAGTTACTTATATTATCACAAATTGGAAAAGCCTTAGTGTGAAGCCAGTTTTGGTGTAGCTTTTGCAACTTCCCATAGCCATTGATGATTGTTCTTCTCTTCGTTTGGGAGAATAACAGGTAGAGAATGCAGTGTGAGTGGTTAAAAAAAAATTGGAAAAGTCTACATTTTGAATAAGGGAATTGATTAAATTGTTGCATCTCTATGTTGAGTGAGGTAGTGACTAAAATAGATTTTACAAAAGCGATCTTAAAGTTTTAAGAAATAATAATAATTGGATATAAACAAAAATGCAGGATATTAGGGTATATACTATTGCATCCAACTTATTAATATGTATACTTAGGTAAAGAAGAATCATTTTGCACCAAAATAGTATCAGGTGCATTCCAGATGATTTTCAAGATCTCCCTGTATTTCCCAGAAAAAATAAGTTGTGCATTAAAAATACATTTTAAAAAAAGATCAAACTTAATTAACTAGTTTGTCATAGATGGTGAGAAACTGATTACTTTGCTATTGAGTACAAATCTACACTGTTAACATGGTAATGTATCGTCTTCTCTGATTTCATTGTATTGCTCTTGCCAGAAATTGTTTATATGATGTATATTCACTATGCACAAAAATTGAGGATGTTTAATTTTTTATTATGCATGTATCTTCATTTTTCCCATTAACAATATTCTACCAATAACCTGGTCTGTTGTTTTTGTTATTCTCTCAAACCTATAAAATAGATCTCAATGCTGGAGAAATCCTCCAAATGTTTGGGAAGATGTTTTTTGTCTTTTGTCAAGAATCTGGTTACGATACGATCTTGCGTGTCCTGGGATCTAATGTCAGAGAATTTCTGCAGGTAAGCAACTTGAGGTCTTGCTGTTGAGAGCTCTGAATTCATGATTCTAGAACCTAGGCTCTGTCTAGCATCCTTTTGTTCAGCCAGTAGGATGTGAGTGTCTTGCTGCTGAAATGGAATCACGGTGACGTTCTTCCTAATTCACATAAAATAATAGTTATTAGAAGGTCTTGAATACCTTTTAACATTTTTGCTTCATAATTTTTCTTTAACTTGTGGTCACTGACAGTAAATATGAAGACTTTGAATTAATGTTCTTTGAAAAACTCATTATGGCCTGTTGAGGTTGTTCCACTGCCTTTTTGCCAATGGTTGTATTTGCTTCTAGCTGTGGTTTTATGATGTGGCTCTACAATGAGGTTTTATCATTATTTTCTTTGTAAGGTATTCCTAGTTTGTATAGCTTTGTTAAATAGTATGTCAGTATCTATGACGTTCTACCCAGAGCTCGTTGTTTAGGAAAAAGCACCCTGGCTTTCAGGTGCTCTGCTACCAAAACAAATTTGAGAACCATTACTCCGAGTTACATATTAATTGACCTACTGTAGAAAGGAAAATGAGAGACCTTGCAAAGGCAGTTTCAGGTGAAGGGAAAGATAACAAATAACACCAAAGGCCTTTGTCTTAGATTCCCGTTAATTACCTTAAATGTTTTGTACTAGTAAAGTACACATTAGAGGAAAGACTATTTTTGGATTGTCTGCCCTATTTTAAGCACAGGCCATTTGTGAGATCTTCTTTTTGAAACCTGTTAACAGTTGCAAGTGTTGTGGTTGTAAAGGATATTTCCAAACTGGCTGCTCAAAGCAGCCAGATTGCGCTGGAAAATGATGTCAGTGCAATACCAGCTGAACCAAAGCCCAGTTTTGAGGGAATGTAAACGACTTTCCATCCAGCTGCATTATTGATTTAACAGCCAAAATAAGAACTCGAGTGTTTAATCAAAATGTCTGTTGTTTACACAGGGACATTTTTCTTATAAACTTAAAACAGCATTAAATCAAGATGGAAACTGGTTTGCCGTCCCCTGCCATGGATTTACCAAACTACTGCTGTCTGAACAAGCTGCCACTTCCAAACGAAGCAGCTGTCAGGAGATACATAAATCAAACTTTAACAGGCTGTATTTAAATTAATTATGTTACATGGATTAAGGTTAGACATTTTAAAGTATTTTGAGACTTGGGATTTTTAAATACATATTCCATCTTTTAGTGGAATATGTCACCTTATCAACAAAGTTTGAGCTTGCATTTTCTGTCTTAGTTTTCTCTTTCTCCCAATGGCCACATTTACATAACAAAACAAATATTTGAATATTTTTACAAATTGTTTTTGTTTTACTTGTACATCTCATTGTGACTATCTGCTAAGTTGGTAATGCTGCAGTAGGAGACTGGGCAGCCTCTGGGTGTTTCTCTCTGTTGAGAGTTGTGCTAGCCAATAGGATGGCCGCCAGTCACGTGCGGCTGCATTTTGAGTGCTCGATCACTGTCCTTCCTCCCCCGCCACCTACTTTCCCCGGAGAGTTTACCATCATCCAGAGCTTGGAACGTCTCCCTGTCTGTCCCATGACTCCCCCAATCTCTTCTCCATTCTGTGACTAGTGATCTTTCTGAAATGCAAGTATATATTATCATCATATATACACACACATTCACTTACTTTTAATTTTTAAAAAAATTTTATTTTTTGCTTAAACCCTTCAGCGATTCCCCATTGTTCACTGGGAAATGTCAAAAATAGTTAAAATGATTGAAGTTACTTACGTTCCCTATCCATTCTGCTTCTTCCTTTCTCTGAGCCTAGCCAAACAGAACTTAAAAAAAAAATTATCTTCTGAGCTTTTGCATCTGCTCTTTCCTTTGTGTGAAACACTGTGCGTGCTCCTTTCCGCCTAGATAAATTCTGTTCACCCTACTGGTCAAATTACTTATTCTGGAAAGACTTGACGCCTCTTTTCGGTCTCTATGCTCGCTCAGTCAGGGTCATTGACATTTCTCATGCTTTCATAGCACATTTATTTTCCCAGGCATAGTTGTCTCCCACTGCTTATCGTTTCCTGTTTGTTAGGCTGGAATGTAAACTTCAGGAAGCCAGAGACCATGTATAATCTCTTAATGATGGTATCTTCACAGATACAATCTGTATATATGGGAATGAATGGATATCTTTTTTTAACGAAGTTTTGCCCTTTGTGTAAATACAGGAAGCAAATACACCAATAGCTCAAGATCAACTGTTTTATTAAGAATAACAAACAACGCTTTTCAGTGAAACTTTATAACTTTATTTACAGATGAACCATAGATTGAATAAAGAGGAATAGACAGCCACACACTAGACTAATTTCCTTGAGTCGGGAGCTTTGAAAATCAGTCATGTTTGATAATACGTGACTTCTGAGACTGTCATTCCATGTCAATCCACAGCAGGGTTACCAATTAATTTTTAGTGGCATTCCATGGTGATCACATTATATATTCTTTACTTCCCCAATGATTTTACAGAGGTAAAGTGAAATTAAAATGAGCATCGAAGGTTGACTATTGAAAAATAAACGAGCAACACACAATCTTGGAGATGAGTCAAGATTTAAACGATGGGCCTGTTTAAATATGCATAGGAATCTCAGCTGAATAATATTGCAAATATTTTTTCATAGATTGCGGGAAACATTGGCTTTTGGAGTGCTGACAGTTTCCCCCGTTCCCTCAGTTCATTTATGTGGGGGGATCCTCTGGCAGAGCCTCTGTTCTGCCTGCCCTGGGATCTCCAGTTCACAGCAGGTCAAGGTTCTGGCCCCCAAAACACAACACTGTGGTTTGGCCAGCGTGCCCCCCCCCTCCGTCCCCATGAGCAATCTGGGATTGATGACAGATCAAAAATCCTTAAATGTTTGTGCAAAGTGTTATTTTGGGAAATGTGAGGATTTTCCTGAACAGCTGTGAAATTCTAATACTTCCCAAAATTATTTGTCATGTTCCTTGGGGGAAAAATGCACCACTCATTTCATTTTTAACTTTTTAATTTCCAAAGGACTTGTTTTCTGAACATCCAAAATGTCAATTTCTGTAACTTGCAGTTTTAAAGTTGAAAAGTGAGGACTTTTAAAGGAAGATAAGTATTTTAGAATTGTAACACCTTTCTCTTTGGATAACTGGTATATATTTTCACAATTTTACAATACATTGATTGCCAAATACAGTATTATGTAAGTGGGACTTTTTAAAAACATGAGTTTAAAAGCTTTACTTGTTTAAGAAAGGAAATGTGCCGCATTCTCTTTCCTTAAAAAAGAGGTTAGCAATGGCTGATTTTTAAGATTACTTCCAGATCTAAACCTCAGTAATGTTTTCAAACGACACAACTTCCTCTTCCCCATCATCTCAGATAGGATTCTTAGAGGCTGAAACATCTCTTTGTCTCAAAACTTGTCTCCACCCACTTATATGGATCCTTTAGGGATTTTTAATTAAATGCCCTGGAAGCAGGAAAAGGAAGTAGCTAATTTCTAGAAATCTTCCCTCTCTTAATTATGCATGAGTTCATTTTGCCATGCATATTACAAAGAAAATTTGCATTTACTTAAAATCATTCCAAGATCTTTAAAAACATAGAACTTCAGTGTGTTCCTCAGAGGAGTAATAAATTCTCTTTTACTTTCTAAATCTGTGGAGTATGCTACATCTAGAACTCCAGCACAGCTTCCCAGGATGACAGCACGATTTTTCTTCTGTAAATGATGAGTGCTAGGTGACAAGATGAACTGGGCCTATGGAGCACAGGGCTCCTGAGAAAAAGTGCACTAATTTTACGTGTAGAAAAAACAGTAAAACTGTATCAGACCATTACAAAATGAAATGAAAACCTCAGAGTAACTTTTTGGCACCTTGAGGCAACATAGATAGTGGACTTGCTCACTATTCTTTTCCTGTTTCCAAATTTGATGAAACTGAGAAGAATGAAGGGAAAGCATAGTTGAAGGGTTTTTTATTGATTCCTGGGAATCTACTTGTGCCGGGATATATGTATTTACTTTTTTCCCCCATGTTCGTCCCTATGTTTCCCTTCTTTGTAATGTATATACTTTTTCTTTGTATACCTGCTTCCATGGGTACAAATAGAAATTAAGAGAATACCAGTTTTAATATATAACTACTGTTTTCCTGAATACATTGCTATAGCCTTATGGATGAAAAATTAGCTTTGTGTAGATAGTATGATAAAATGTAGTCAAGATTTTCTCTTGCCTATTTTGAGAATCTTTTTTGTGACCTTTGATGTGCTTACAAGCGATTATAGTCTAACTACAAAGAGGGCACATTTTTAGCAATATAAATGTACTTAAATAAAAATAATTTAATTTTTAATTGCAAACACCATTTCTCATGATAGACAGCCTGAGGTAATCACTTTGATTTTGAAAGAGTAAAACCAAGTCAGGAAAGCTGTAACTTAAGAAATCCTGAGAGTATTTTTATGTTAGATACTATCTAAAGAAAATCAATACTACATTAAGTGGTGTTAAAGCTTTCATGCTGCAGGAAAGCATTTTACTTGCCCATGTAATTAATAGTAAATTCAATAAAACAGTAAATCTCTGGAGAGTTGGTTACCACAAAGACAAAAGATGACACATTTTGACTTCAAATATTTTGCTTTCCTACTTGCTTGGAAGTGATACATTTAAGCAACATGTTATTAGCAACATTAGTGCCTTTATTTAAATTAAAACTGCTTAGCATTTAGGGTGGAAGTGCCTTAGCTCTTTGTGACTCATGGTGGAGAAATGTGCTAATATAATATGACACAACATGAAAATAGATGAGTATGAAAGCGATACAGTCATTTTGACTTATATTTAAGTACTTAGTAGAAGAAAATTTTAAAAAACTAATATTAAAATACATATTTCAAATTATTGACTCATTTTTTTTCTTTAAAATGAGCCACAACACAGTAGCTGGGCCTGATGATATTATATTAGGTGGTTTACCTAAATGCAGTTAGGAAGCTCATTTTCAACTTTGTGGCAAATGGAAATAAATATAAAACTCTTTTGGTCATTTTTTTTCACCTGATTTTCTCTCATAATATTTTTGCAACATCATCCGAAGGGTAAGGGATCTGGGAGAGTTATGAAGATCAGTCTTCACATCTTCCCTTCTCAGAAAAGAATTCCCCTAAGAAAAACTCGTCATAGAAAGAACCCTTTGTACTACGCAACCAAGAAAAATAGTTTTGGGACTTGTACTATGTATATTACAAGTTTATACACACTCACACACACACACACACGTTCTCATACACACTTTCTATATACACACGCGTGTGTGTATATAAACTTTACATGTATATACATAAAAAGGATGTATAGGCCTCTCTCCATCCTTGCACGTCCTTGCACAAGAACTTCCAGTTCTTAGTGTCTGCCATATTAGATTCCTTTTACATGCCAATAGCAGCCTCTAGAGGCAATGGAGATGAATTGACTTTTCTGTTAAGAAAAGGACTGGTGTGATTATAGCAGATGCTGTTTAGGGGAAGAAAATTAAGAGCATTTTGCATAAAGGGAGTTGGGTGAGAAGGCTATTAAATCATGTGTCCGAATCAGAATGTCAACATTTATGACCTAACTCAGGCCTCATCTTTACTTTGAAATTTTCAGATCCCATTCTTCCAGTCTGAGTTTTTGGGCCCTTTATTTGTGCATCAGAAGTGATTCTGCACATTTGTTTGTGGAATAAACTATAAGCTGCTTAAAGTCAGGATCCTTGCCATGCAGATTTATATCCATCCTTCTACCCTGCCCCCAGCCTACACCACACGTACGGGCATGTTTGATAATGGGCATGGAATAACTTTATAGAACCAGTGAATGCTTGGATGGAGGAGACAGAAAATTAAACCACAGTGCCATAGGTGCCCTGGGGGAGAATTTCACAAATCTGGGACTTCATGGACAGGCCTCATATTCACTCTGTTTTCTTCCTGCTTTCTTACTGGATATTTCTATTTCTCTAAATTGGCCTCTTTGAGACATTTGTAACAAGAACCACATTTCATTGTTGGCTCATCTCTAGCTCCTTCTTTTTAGAGACATTCTTTTAGGCCCACGGCGTTCTGAAATTATTTTGTTTTTCACATTCTCGTTATCCATAGTCACCAGTTATTGGTAGGTTACTATTTGCTTAGTGTATTCATTTTTTATTGCTATCACAGATATAAGTCCTTAAAACAACACAAACCTATTAACTTTCAGTTTTGTAGGTTGGAAGCCCATAACAGGTCTCACTGGACTATAATCAAAGTGCCAGTAGGGCTGTGTTTCTTTACATAGGGTCAAGGGCATAATTGTTTCCTTGCTCATTCAGGTGTCGATAGAATTCAGTTTGATGTGTTATAGGGCTGAAGACCCACTTTCTTTGCTGGCATTAGCTTGGGCTGCCCTAAGGTCCTGGAGGCCTCTCTCCATCCTTGCACATAAGTCTCCTGCATCTCAGAACCTGGAACAAAGTGTCATTTCCTTTTCATGCCACCACCTCTTCAACCTTCTGTCATTGTACTTCTCTCTCCCTGTACCCAGGAAAGAGTCTTAGCTTTTAAGGACTCAGCCATCATTCATGTGATTAGCTGGGTGCACCAGGGTCATCCAGAACACTCTTCCCAACTCTAGATCCATTACTTCAACCCCATCTGCAAAATACCTTTTGCCATGTGAGGTATCATATTCAAAAGGATTAGGGCATAGAAATTATTTTGCTTACTGCACCTGGGATGTGCTAAGTGTTTCATATACATCCTTTTAGTTACCATGATTGTATCAGAAGTGAAGTCTTAGAAAAATTGGATAAAGCACCTGTGTTACCAGGAAATGACTGTCATACATATACAGCTGCCACAAACTTCTATAAATAGGTTTATCTTTGCTTGAGCCCATAATTACTTCCTTTTTCTGCTTCATGGAATTCTCTTTATTTACTATTTACTATCACTGGTTATTTATTATTTCTTAACATGTATTAACTGTCAATGGCCACAGATGTTCTTCTTTATTACTCTACTCGAGTTTCAAGTTCTCTGTGGTCCTTGCCTTACAGATGCCTCTCAGTGCAGCAAGGGAAGGATGTGCTATGTGAGTGTTTACTCGGCTGATCTGCTCAGTAAGCTCAGATTGAGCTTTCTGTCTATATCTTGCTATCTGGACATCATTTCATGCGGAAACATTATTTATTCATCACCATCTCCTCTCTATTGCAGAACCTAGATGCTCTGCATGACCACCTGGCTACTATCTACCCAGGTATGCGTGCACCTTCCTTCAGGTGCACTGATGCAGAGAAGGGCAAAGGCCTCATTCTGCACTACTACTCAGAGAGAGAAGGACTTCAGGACATTGTCATCGGAATCATTAAAACGGTAGCTCAGCAAATACATGGCACAGAAATCGACATGAAGGTAATGATCAGTCATGGAGACACTTCCAAAGTGTGGAAAATTAGAAGTGACACTCAGTGAATTTACCTTTAATTATTGCAGCTAGTGAACCTCACCAGAGACATGTATAAACCATAGCAGTGGCAACTGCAGAAATCTTATATATTTGGCCTTGGAATGCAAGGATCTAAAGAAATAAAGGCTACTTTTTCCCTTGCAGCAGCAGATTTTTCTTTTTATACATTGCTCAAGGTCACATGAAATTTAGTTTGCATTCTCTGTGAGCACACACTAGCTGGAAAGCAGGAGGATATACAACTGGCTAAGCTTTGCCCTTCAGAATACAAAAAACATTGCATAAAATGGATACATTCTAAAATATAAAATTAGGTATTATTTTACTGTTCATTGTTTTCTTTTCTTTTTGTGGATTTTGTCTGTCCCTGAAATATCACTGGAATATCTCATATTATGAACTAAATGTTTTGCTTAAAAAAATGAGATTACTTGGTGAAAGAAGCCAGATCTCAAACTTTAAAAAGGTTGATAATACAGACTGCTAGTTTTAAGTGATAATTCCAAGGTGTTTGTACAACAATTGTTCTTTTATTTTAGGCATGTATAGTATTTGCATATATTAAAATTTTAATATTAACCCTCTAAATGCAATGTTCCAAACCAGTTTCTTAGGCATTTAGGCTATTTTAAGTAAATTGAAATGCAGACCATTAACACCATCTACCCCTTTGACATCCAGGTTATTCAACAAAGAAATGAAGAATGTGATCATACTCAATTTTTAATTGAAGAAAAAGAATCTAAAGAAGAGGATTTTTATGAAGATCTTGACAGATTTGAAGAAAATGGTACCCAGGAATCACGCATCAGCCCCTATACCTTCTGCAAAGCATTTCCTTTTCACATAATATTTGACCGGGACCTAGTGGTCACTCAGTGTGGCAATGCCATATACAGAGTGCTTCCCCAGGTAAATGACATCATGCTTCCTTGGGGCCTAAGACAAAGGGCCATAAAGGCGCTGTTGTTATATGTGACCATTCATTTATTTAACCTTTTTACTGTGTATTAGTGGATGGTTAGCACATTGTATATTACATAAGTTGTTTAAATGTGAGCTAGTGTGTTTAACCATAATGCTACTTTTCCTACAACAGGTATATATATATTCTTAATAACAGGGATAATGAGGATGCTATACCTTTTTGAAATGAGAAAATGGGTAACTTTCTAGTAACAACCAATTTTTACCTATTTTATTCCTTGAATACATATTGATTGATTCTATACTATTTGAACATAGCTTTCAAAATCAACGTTTGATATTTTCAGGGAAAAGAGAATTGAAAAAACACCAGAGGGGAAAATGACAGAGATTGTTAACATGGGAGTCAGTAGAAAAAGCATCTAAGGACAATGATTGGAGTCCACATTTGATTTGCATTATTCTGAGCCATTTGTAAAATTATTTCTTTCTACTCTACCAGTTTTTGGAGTTGTACATGACATGTATCTAGAGATACTTTTTGCTTGTAGTTAAAGAGACTTGATAAGTTGGGATTGGTCTAAATGTGATCGGGCATAAACCTATAAATCCGGAAGCCTGGGCTCTTATGCTGGTTTTGCCTTTCCCTCAGAGTATGACACGAAGTGTGTAACTTGGCCTTTCTCTGTCGACTTCCCTTTGTTACAGCATGAAGAGAGAGAGCAAACAAAAACATTTAGTTGGACCACTTGTCCATTGGGAACAATCAATAACTGTTGTTATTATTATCACTATTAACATCTCTTGATAAACTCTGTTTGCTGGTGCTCTTGATGTTTAAACTTCATTTTAAGCCATTGGCATTTAACACTTCATGTACATTTTAAGAGATAAATTTCCACTTTTTTATACTTTGAAAATGCTTCTTTTATTTTTAATAGCTTATATTTGAAACCCAGTCATCTGAATCCATATGAGGTTCTATGTTCATGAAACTATTTGATGTCTGTTTAATCACTGACTTGCTCTGGTCAAGATATGAGTCCATAGCTGAGGACACTTTCCCACAAATTAATTTATTTCTGTACTTATATATAATTGAGCTCGTTTAACCTAATATCAAATAAAAATTGTTTTAAATAATTGTGTTCTTTCCTTTTTATCTCCCTTTCAGCTCCAACCTGGCAATTGCAGCCTTTTGTCTGTCTTCTCTCTGGTCCGTCCTCACATTGACATTAGTTTTCATGGGATCCTTTCACACATCAATACAGTTTTTGTATTGAGAAGCAAGGTAATTAAGATGTTATTTCATTAAACGTGAGTAAGTAAGATGTGTTACACACTAGAAGTGTTCTAGCGGGAAAAGTAGCTGCTATGTCATTCAACAAGATAGAGGAGGTATAGCGAGATCCAAAGCAAACCTCAAAGGGAGTCCTATTTCAAAGGCAATGCTATTGATTTTTGCTTTGCCTGAGAACCAAGGGGACTCTGTCATCTGATCAGAATTAATAATAGTAAGTGTGGAGAATGCCCTGCTAGGACAACCCACTTTCTATTTTTTACTCCCTTATAGCTACAATGTCCTATTTTAGAGTCAGAAAAACTGATAAAATATTTTTTAAGTATAAACCTCATCCATTTCCTTAAAGTGTCTCTTCTTCATGGTTCCATTTTTTTGTACGGAAAAAATGAGTGGTAGAGTATTCATTCAGTTGATGATTGACAACAGCTCCCTGTCTGTGGGACTGGCAGAGCAAAGATGCCTTCGAGTGCACACTTCATCCTTCCTGCAGCCCTCCCAAAGGTCCTACGTACACACACTTTATGTGTTTGGAAGTATTTTCAGTTTCTCTGTGAACACAGGGGTGGGAAGTGGAAAGGCTTGGTTTATTCTTCGATAAGACCTGGTGTTATATCTTGTAACCATAATGGAAAATCAGAAATAATCTTAGAAACTTTAAATAAATATGTGAAGAGTAATACATCTACTGTCTCTCCATGTTTGAAGAGACAGTCAATTCACTTGTTTGCTGTGTTTGTAAGGGAGTCACTACACTTATGCCTTGGCAGAACTCTGGTGGATGCCCTCCCCTCTTCAAATTGGAACACTTACTCTCCCTTATGGTTTGGCGGGAGATAAGGTTTGTGTGTGTTTTTTGTGATGAGTTGTGAGGCAGGGACAAAGTTAACGGTTATGTCTTGCCTTTTCCAGGAAGGACTGTTGGATGTGGAGAAATTAGAATGTGAGGATGAACTGACTGGGACTGAGATCAGCTGCTTACGTCTCAAGGGTCAAATGATCTACTTACCTGAAGCAGATAGCATACTTTTTCTGTGTTCGCCAAGGTAATACATTTTACATGAATTATAATGGATATAAGTACCCATCTTTAACTACCAAAGGAATTTAATAACATGTTACTCATCACATCTTGATATTCTGAAGTGTAATTAGATTTTACAACTCTTATTAGTGTACCTCTTTATGACAAAGATAATGTCACTTAACATTTGTAATAAATTCAGAAGAAATCATGTATTCTCTTTTATTTGCCGTGTCTTAATTTGCTGAGTGTTTATGCTGTTAGATCATCCTATAGATAATCTGCAGTTATTCTGAAGTGTAATTTGAGTTTATAACTCTTATAGGCAACTTTTTTATTAAAAAAGTCAACTAAAGGCAGTTTTACTTCTAAAATAAATAATTTCAAGATGGTTAATTTAAATTTAGAGACAATGTTTGTAGTATATTAAAATAAATATTTAAAAAAGACACAATATGATTACATTTTCTAACTCAATTATTTTTACTTTAATCTTATAATATTTTTTCCTCTGTTTATGGGCAGATGTTTTTCTAGTTTTTAGCAGATGATCTGGTCTCTTTCCAGAAGGGTCTATTTCTGCAAGTGAGCTTTAACTTACATATCTATGTTAACGAAATCTAAAGACACCAAGTGCTTCACTAGTAAACTATTTGTTCATTTTTGTTTCTAAATTGGAATGCTAATTTTTGCTTTGATTTATGGATATTTCTCTGAGAATCTATTATAGGGAGACATTTTAGTAATCCATAATTCTTCAGTAAAATCTCTACTCAATTATGCAATTTTAGAGAAATTGTTGTTGTGAATGCTCAGAATCACTTTTCATTTAAAGATTTCAAACCAATAACATATCCTTAACACATTAAAACCAAAGAGTAAATTTTTAAGAAGCTGCTTTTCACTTACCAGATCTTCACCGAATCAATAGATATTATTGTCCTAAAAATACCTTAAGTTGCAAAGAAACAGCAAATTTAAGTGCTATTGCAAATAAATGAGAAAAAAAATAGTTAAAGAAAATAAGAGTGGAAGAAATTAAAATCCGAAGTAAGAGTAGCATATAAAATATGCCTCAGAAAGTCATACATACACAGAATGAAGATGAGTCATTCGTCTGCTTGTGAACTTTTAATCATCATATTTAAAACAGAAAAACAATCAGTTACTAGAGTCACAGACTCCCCAAGGAAGAAATGAACTAGTTTCTCAAAAGAAGCACACTATCCCTGCTAAAAAGAGTAAAGATAAATTGTTTTTTCATCTCTTGATAACAAGAAAAATGTGTAATAATAAATCACAGCCTTGTGCTAAGTAACTGAGCAGATTTCATAGGGCAGTTTTCGTCATTATCTTCCAGTTTAGGCTGACAGCATCAAAAAGTGCAATTTGGGCAAGATGCGTTTTAAGTTCATTGTTCTTCGATAGATTTTGAACTCTCTAGAAGACTGAAGTCTTATTCTTTTCACGACTCTCCAATGTTTTCCTTCTTCAGCCCGAGCAGCGTTAGAATGCTAGGAGGTGGCAGGGTGATACTCGCTGACAGTAATCAGGGTTGGTATTGCCCTGTGATGACTGGGAATGCCTTTCCCTCATTTCCCTGTGTAACAGTGTGATGAATCTGGACGATTTGACCAGGAGAGGTCTGTATCTGAGCGACATTCCTCTGCACGACGCCACACGTGATCTTGTTCTTCTGGGAGAACAATTCAGAGAGGAATACAAACTGACCCAGGAACTGGAAATCCTAACAGACAGACTGCAGCTCACGTTGAGAGCCCTAGAAGATGAAAAGAAAAAGACAGACACGTAAGTCTGTAAACTTGTGTGTAAACAAGGGCACGGCTATTAGGTGTCATGGATTGTGACTTTAGTACAGTAAAGATTAACACTCACACTAGGAAGGCATGGGGGCCACTGAGCTCTAGAGCAGTAAATAAGCTCTTTCACATCACTTGAGATGAACTTGTATGCACAGAGATAAATCAGTCTTAGTGGTGCTGGGTATATGTCTTCTAGTTTTACAAACTAAGCTGGAAGAATAAATGATAATACATTTCTCTGAAAACCATTAGAATAATTCAAATGCATAAAATCCAACTCTCCATTCTTTCCTTTATAGAAGAAATATGTTCAGCATATGCTGGATGTGCCAGGGGCTGACTAACTTCTGAGGGTTACACGGAGCACTGACTTATTGGCCATTATCTTTTTTTCTTTTTCTTTTATTTCTTTTTCTTTTTCTTTTCTTTCTTTCTTTTTTTTTTTTCCTCACACTGTACAACCCTCTTCAGTGCTCACAGCCCACAGATAAGGAGGCTGGCAATGGTTCGAGGCTGCAATTTACTCTGGCATGGGTACACTATGAGAGGCCCGCAGGGAAGGGCCCACCATAAATCCATTACCATGCTCAGCCATTATCTTTTAAAAGATTTCTTTTCTTGGACTGAATTGCTTTAAAACTTGGCTGACATGAATCTGACAGATTGAATGCTATCTTGTAACGACAACAATTCTATCTGTGAAGATGAACATTAACAACAAAATCAAAATATAAAGCTATTATTATTTTTCTATGAATAGTAGATTAAATTTCAAAATATTGGGCAAGTGACATTAAAGTAATAGTTCATTTTCAAGTAATTCATTTAAACAAATATACATCATGCATACTACTTAGACTTGCTTGCTGTATTCATTAAAAACACTAAGTCACTGATGTTCACAAGGTATTTTACCCAGGGCCTTGTGTGTCCAATTTTAATGTTTATACATGTATAACAAGAAGATATCTTGCTGGAGAATTGAAATGATCTGTCTTATGTCCATAAGAACTGTTTCACTCAGCTTGAACACCCAGAATCTTGGACAACATCACTCTCCATACTCTTCTTGCATCAACACATGTGGAGTTGCCCAAGGATGGATGCTGCGCCCACCCATGAATGCATCAGTTAACTATTTATTGAGTCATGGATGCCATTCAATGCCTGTCTTTACCCATAGCTTCCTAATTCGCTGTCTTGGCCTTTGTGTAATGAAGGTGAAAGCTGTGCTTTATTTTTTTTTTTTGAGACCACTTATGGTTTCCCATCGTCCTACCAAACCCCTTAATCTATTCAGATAGCTTGAAAATTTCAGAAAGTATATGGGACAGGCAGCTCAAAGTCCTTCCACTGCTTGACAAACAACTCAAACATATGTTTTATTTGTTTATGTGGTACAACTTTATCCATGAAAAATATCACATTTTGTGGAGCTCGTAATACACTTCTAAGGACTATGGTTCAAAGTCATCTGGTTTGTAAGTTTGACTGGTATCCTGCTCTAGCAATTATAATAAAACAACACCTAGGTTCAGGTTTTGTTTTTCTGTTTTTTTTTTTTTCGTAGACATTTGTTTCTCAAGGTGATATAATTATAAACCCTTTACTATTTATCTCCTTTAAAGTTAAGTAGTTCTTCTGTTCACATTTAATATTCAAATATAGCTTTAAAATATTTTAGAAAATTTTCTATTTGAAAGTTAAAATGAAAGACTGGGGAGACCCCACTAGAGCTAGGAAAAATGAGGAGAGCTCAGGTGCATGTTGTACATTGAATTTAGCACAGTATGCCCTCTGACTAGAGAGAATGAAAAGGGAGGAACCTGCGTTAGTTCCTCTGAGCCCTCACGCCGAGAGCCCCAGCGTCCCCCTGGTTCCTGCTTCTCTCCACGTAAATCCATCAGCAATGATCCTTCTCTTGTTGTGTTCACCTTACTTGTCCCCTGAGCAGAGTCTCCGATGCTGTTGTAGTCTATTGACTGTAGAAACGTGTCCTCTGACCAATGTCCACCTGTCTTACCAGTTTCTTCCACAGGAGAGTGAGGCATGAATGAGATTGCAGAGAAATCTGCTTCTTTCCATATTACTTTGCAATCACTGAGACCAGTTTCTTA
>PVKM010006826.1:0-43155 GCA_004027735.1 Carollia perspicillata
CCGCTGCGGCAGGGGGGCCTCGCAAGTGAGGGTTGGAGGATGGGTAACAGAGAGGACCAAGACTCCGATGGTCATGGCGAGTTTATTGAAAGAGCGCAAAGCTTTTAAGCACCGTGCCTCAGAAGCTGCAAAGCGTATCCTTGAGATAAAACTTACAAGTTCCCAGGGACAAGGTTCTCATTAGCACATACTTTCCTCGGACCTGCGGAGAAGGCCCATGCCCTCCCCCTGCGCATGGGAACAACCAGATAATTAGCAGTTGGGAGGTAGCCTGGGCCCAGAACGGCCTTGAGGTTAGAAACCAGGTTTCCACGCCACTCTCGCGGTGAGAAACCCTCTCCTTAACCCCTTATGGCCGCTGGGCCCCTACATAGCCCTAACTCTAGCCCTAAACATAACATTAGCCGTAGACCCATACATAACACTAACCCTAGCCCTAACCCTAACCCAAAAACTAACTCTAGGCCTAACCCTAAAGGAAATGCTAACCATAACCCTAGCCTAACCATAGTCCTAACCCTAGACCTAACCCTAACCTTAACAGTAACACTAGCCCTAAACCTAGCTCTAAACCTAACCATAACCCCAACAATAACACTAGCCCTAGCCCTAACCATAGCAATAATCCCGACCCTAATTTTAACATTGAACTTAGCCCTAAACCTAACCCTAACCCTAACCCTAACCCTAGCACAGAACCTAACCCAAAACCTACCGCTAGCCCTAACCCTAAACCTAACCTGAACACTAGCACTAACCCTAACACTACCCATACACTGAACCCTAACAGTAAACTTAGTCCTAGCCTTAAACCTAACCCTAACCCTAACACTAAGTATAGCCTTAGCCCTAGCCCTACCCCTAACCCTAACCCTAGCACTAACCCGAAACTAACTCTAAATCTACCCCTATCCCTACACCTAACCCTAGCCCTAACCCTAGCCCTAGGCCTAATCCTCACTCTAACGAAATGAATAGTGTTCACAGACAGTACTTACCATTTTGAGCATTCCCCTGAAAGGGCCTTCTGAAATAAAAATGCTGTGGGTTGTGTGATAGCGAAAGTGCTACTGAAATTGATGGAAGTTGGCTTGACTCTACACGGTCCTTGAAGGAGAAAGCATTTGTCTAGCAGTTTCATCCATCGTAATTCTTCCAGTAAAATACACATGCCCAAATACAACGTGCCTGTACATCCAAAGAGATGACTTAGACAAGACTGTTTTGTGACTGTGTTAATGAATACCAACCCGAGACGCCATTTTGTGTAGCCAAGTGCATTTGTCTTAGAGCAGTAATGAATTGTTTAAACCCTTCAAATTCAAGGAACAAACAAGTAGAGAACGTTGTGTGTCCCAGGCAAAGGATTGATGCGCAGTTAATAACCAAAAGCATATGAACTAACATCACTGGAATTGAAGAGGAATGTCATGTCTGGTAGTACCAACGTTGTTAGTCCTTCTCTCGAAATACCTTTCAAAATGTCCCTCTCCCACTAACTTTCATGGTGAAAGAGCTATTGAAGTGTGGTTTTCGTCTATTTTCAGCAACTGAGCGAATGCATGCTCAGGATTATGTCACATAGGCAATTGTAGAAACCTGCCTTCCACAGGCTTCCCAATGTAATTTTCTCTTGGCAACAATCATGACTCAGCTAAGAAATGCATTTGCAGTGTAGTATGCATTACGATCTCCACAAAATGGTGAAGGTCTCTGAGAAAAAGAACCAACAATTCATTTCTAATTCTTCATGGGCATTACACTCTGATTAGATTGTAGCATTACGTTTCCACTCTTCTAAGTCACGTGGGAATTAAAATATTTTCTAAAATTCAGGTTTTCAAAAACAACATGCTGCAATGTTTCACGCCATAAGCATGCATTCATTCAAGTGAAAGATCAAATAACTAGTGGTCACAGACTGTAGTTAGCGTTTTGAGCAATCCCCTGAAAGGATATTCTAAAGTACAAATGCCACAGATTGTGTGATAGTGAAAGTGCTACTGAAATGTGTAAATGCTAGCTTCACACTATATGGTTCTTGAAAGAGAAGGTATATCTCTAGCAATTTCATCCTTTTTATTTCTACCAGCAAAATACTTTTGCCCAACAGATACCTGCCTGTAAATCCAAAGAGATGATGTAGACAAGACCGTTTTGTGATTGTGTCAATGAATACCAATCCGAGAAGCCATTTTGTGTAGACAAGTGCATTTGTCTCAGAGCAGTAATGAATTGCTTGAACCCTTCCAAATCCCAGGAACAAACAAGTATAGAACACTGCGTGTCCCAGGCAAACGATTGCTGCAGAGTTGATATCCAAAGGGAAATAAACTAACGTCACTGGAGTTGAAAAGCAATATTTTGTCTAGAGGTACCTATGGTGTAAGTACTTCTGTGGAAATATCCTTCCAATATCAACGTCTCCCGGTAACTTTTACGTTGAAAGAGCTGCTGAAATGTGGTTTTTAGTCTATTTTCAGCAACTGAGCAAATGCATGCTCAGGATTATGTCACTTAGGCAATAGTGGAAACCTGCCTTCCACAGTCTTCCCAATGTATTTTTCTCCTAATAACAAGCACAGCTCAGCTAGAAATGCATTTGTAGTATGCTAGTATGCATCTCAATCTGCACAAGATTGTGAAGATCTGTGCTAGAAGGCACCCAAAATGTATCTCTAATTCTGCATGGAAATTACATTCTGATTAGACTGTAGCAATATGTTTCCACTCTTCTAGGAAATGTGTAAATGAAAATCTTTCCTAAAACACAGGTTTTCAACAAAAACGCGCTGCAGTGTTTCATGCCTTAAGCATACATTCATTCAAGTGAAAGATGAAATAATTACTGGTAAAGCACAGTACTTAACGTTTGAGCATTCCCTAGAATAAGCCTTCTGAAATACAAACTGCACAGATTGTGTGATAGCAAAAGTGCTACAGAAAATATTGGAAGCTGGCTTGACTCTACATTGGCCTTGATGGAGAAGGCATTTCTCTAGCAGTTTCGTCCTTTGTATTTCTTTCAGAGAAATACTGTTGCAAGACTGAAACGTTCCTGTACATCAAAAGAGATGACTTAGACAAGACCTTTTTGGGATGTGTCAAGGAATACCAAACTGACATGCAATGTTGTGTAGCCAAGTGAATTTGGCTCAGGTAGTGCACTAATAAATTGTTTAATCACTGCCTAATCCCAGGAACAAAAAAGTATAGAGTGCTGCATGTCCCAGTCAAACGATCCCTGCAGAGTTGGTAACCAAATGGAAATGAACTAACATCAATGGAATTGAAGTGGAATATTGTGTCTGGCAATACCTATGGTTTTATACTTTTGTGGAAAATATCCTTCCAAAATATCCATCTCCTGGTAACTTTCATGGTGAAAGAGCTAGTGAAACGTGGTTTTTAATCTATTTTCAGCAACCGAGCGAATACGTGCTCAGGATTATGTCAGTTAGGCAATTGTAGAAACCTGCCTTCCACAGTCTTCCCAATGTATTTTTCTCTTAGTAACAAGAATGTCTCGGCTAAGAAATGCATTTGCAGTGTAGTATGCATCTTGATCTGCACAAAATCGTGAAGATCTGTGTGAAAAGGAACCAACAGTACATTTCTAATTCTGCTTGGGTATAACTCTCTGAGTATACTGTAGCAATACGTTTCCACTCTTCTAATCATGTGGAAATGAAAATCTTTCCTAAAACACAGGTTTTCAACAAGAAACTGCTGCAATATTTCACACCATAATCATGCATTCATTCAAGTGAAAGATGAAATGACTAGTGGTTCCAGACAGTACTTAGGGTTTTGAGCATTCCCCTAAAGGACCTTCTAAAATAGAAATGCTGCAGATTGTGTGATAGCGAAAGTGCTACTGAAATGCGTAAATGCTTTCTTGACCCTACTTGGTCCTTGAAGGACCATGAAGGTTCCTTGAAGGAACGCATTTCTCTAGCAATTTTGTCCTTTGTATTTCTTCCAGAGAAATACTGTTGCCCAAAAGAAATGTGCCTGTACATCCAAAGGGATGATTTAGAAAATACCGTTTTGTGACTGCGTCAAGGAAAAACAACCCGAGACCCCATTTTGTGTAGCAAAGTGCATTTGTTTAAACACTTCCAAATCCCAGGAACAAACAAGTACAGAACGCTGTGTGTTCTGGGCAAAGGATTGCTTCAGAGTTGATAACTACAAACGTATGAACTAACTTCACTGGACTTTAAAACTAATGTCGTGTCTGGTGGTACCAATGGTGTTAGTACTTCTGTGAAAATAACTTTCAAAATCTTCGTCTCTTGGTAACTTTCACAGTGTAAGAGCTTGTGATATGTGGTTTTTAGTCTAATTTCAGCAACTGAGATAATATATATATGCTTTGGATTATGTGACTTAGGCAATTGTAGAAATCAGCCTTCAATAGTCATGCCAATGTAATTTTCCCTTGGCAAAAACCACCGCTCAGCTAAGAAATGCATTTGCAGTGTGGTATGCACATGGATCTGCACAAGATTGTGAAGATCTGTTTGAAATGGAACCAACAATGCATTTCTAATTCTCCATGGGCATTATTACACTCTGATTAAATTGTATCAGTATGTTTCCACTCTTCTAAGTCACGTGGGAATGAAAATCTTTCTTAAATGCAGGATTTCAAGAAGAAGGCACTGCAGTGTTTCACGCCAGAAGCATGCATTCATTCCAGTGAAAGATGAAATGACTAGTGGTCATAGACAGTACTTAGCGTTTTGATCATTGCCCTGAAAGAGCCTTCTGCAATACAAATGCAGCAGATTGTCTGAGAGGAAAAGTGCTACTGAAATGGATGAAAGCTGGCTTGACCCTACATGGCCCTGGAAGCAGAAGTCATTTCTCTAGCAGTTTCATCCTTTGTATTTCTTTCAGGAAATACTGTTGCAAGACTGAAACGTGACTCTACATCAAAAGAGATGAGTTAGAAAAGTCTGTTTTGGGATGTGTCAATGAATACCAATCCGAGATGCGCTTTTGTGTAGCCAAGTACATTTGTCTCAAAGAGGTAATAAACTGTTTAAACACTTGCAAACCCTTGGAACACACCAGTAAAAACTCTGCATGCCCAAGGCAAAGGATTGCTGCAGAGTTGGTAAACACAGTCAAGTGAACTAGTATCACCAGAATTGAAAAGGAATGTTGTGTCTGGTAGCACCTACAGTGTCAGTACTTCTCTGGAAATATCTTTGCAAAATGTCCGTCTCCTGGTAACTTTGACAGTTAAAGAGCTATTGAAATGGCGAATGCATGCTCAGGATTATGTCAGTTAGGCAATTGTAGAAACCTGCCATCCACAGTCTTCCCAATGTATTTTTCTCTTGGTAACAAGCACGTACAGCCAGGAAATGCATTTGAATTGTAGTATGTGTGTCAATAGGCACAAGATTGTGAAGATGTGTGAGAAAAGGAACCTACAATGTATTTCTAAATCTCTAAGGGCATTACACTCTGATTAGACTGTAGCAATATGTTTGCACTATTCTGAGACACATGGAAATGAAAATCTTTCCTAAAACCCAGGTTTTCCACAAGAATGTGCTCAAAAGATTCATGCCTTAAGCATTCATTCATTCAAGTGAAAGATGAAATAACTACTGGTAAAGCACAGTACTTAGCATTTTGAGCATTCCCCTGAATGGGACTTCTGAAATAAAAACTCCACGGATTGTGTGATAGCAAAAGTGCTACTGAAATTATTGGAAGCTGGCTTGACAATACATGGTCCTTGAAGGAGAAGGCATATCTCTAGTAGTTTTGTCCTTTGCATTTCCTCCAGCGAAATACTTATGCCCAACTGAAACGTGCCTGTACATCCCAAGAAAAGACTTAGACAGGATCGTTTTGTGGCTGTGGCAATGAAAAGCAACCCGAGAGGCCATTTGTGTAACCAAGTGCATTTGTCTCAGAGCAGTAATGAATTGTTTAAACCCTCCCAAATGCCATGAAGAAACAAGTATAGAACGTTGCATGTCCCAGGCAAAGGATTGATGCGCAGTTGATAACCACAAGTATATGAACTAAGGTCATTGGAATTGAAAAGGAATGTCATGTCTGGTAGTACCAATGGTGTTAGGACTTCTGCGGAAATGTATTTCAAAATGTCTGTCTGCTGGAAATTTCACAGTGAAAGAGCTAGTGAAACGTGGTTTTTAGTCTATTTTCAGCAAGTGAACAAATGCATACTCAGGATTATATCCCTTAGGCAATTGGAAAAACCTTCCTTCCACAGTCTTCCCAAAGTAGTTTTCTCTTGGCAAAAAGCATGGCTCAGCTAAGAAAAGCATTTGCAGTGTAGTATGCATCTCGATCTTCACAAAATTGCGAGGATTTGTGCAAAAGGGACAACAATGCATTTTGAAACTATCATGGGCATAACTCTCTGAGTAGACTGTAGTAATATGTTTCCACGCTTCTGAGTCACATGGGAATGAAATTCTTTCCTAAAATGCAGGTTTTCAACAAGAAAGTGCTGCAATGTTTCACGCTATAAGTATGCATTCATTCAAGTAAAAATGAAATGACTAGTGGTCACAGACTGTACTTACCATTTCGCGCATTCCCCTGAGAGGACCTTCTAAAATACAAATGCTGTAGATTGTGTGATAGCGAAAGTGCTACTTAAATGTGTAAATGTTGGCTTGACACTACATGGTCCTTGAAAAAGCAGGCATTTCTCTAGCAATTTTGTCCTTTGTATTTCTTCCAGCAAAACACTTTTGCCCAACTGAAACGTGCCTGTACATCCAAAGAGAAGACTTAGGCAAGACTGTTTTGTGACTGTGTCAATGAATACCAACCCAAGATGCCATTTTTTTTGCCAAGTTCATTTGTCTCAGACCAGTAAGGAATTGTTTAACCCCCTCCTAATTCCAGGAACAGACAAGTATAGAACGCTGCGTGTCCCTGGCAAAGGATAGTTGCAGAGTTGATATCCAAATGCAAATGAACTAACACCACTGGAATTGAAAAGGCATGTTGTGTCTGGAAGGACCTATGGTGTTAGTACTTCTGTGGAAATATATTCACAAAACGTCTGTCCCTGGAAACTTTCTCATTGAAAGTGCTGCTGAAACATGGTTTATAGTCTGTTTTCAGCAACTGAGGGAATGCATGCTCAGGAGTATATCACTTAGGTAATTGTAGAAACCTGCCTTCCACAGTCTACCCAATGTCTATTTCTCTTGGCAAAATAGACGGCTCAGCTAACACATGCATTTGCAGTGTAGAATGTGTCTCGATCTGCACAAAATTGTGAAGAGCTGTGCGAGGAGGAACCTACAATATATTTCTAATTTTCCATGGTCAGTACACTCTTAGTGGTCTATAGCAATATGTTTCCACTCTTCTAAGTCATGTGCAAATGAAACTCTTTCCTAAAACCCAGGTTTTCAACAAGAAAATGCTGAAATGTTTTAGTACAAAAACATGCATTCACTGAAATGAAACAATACATGAGTAGAGGTTACATACAGTACTATGGGTTTTGAGCATTCCCCTGAAAGAACCTTCTGACATACAAACTCCATGGACTGAGTGATAGCAAGGGTGCTACTGAAATTATTGGAAGCTTGACCCTACATGGTTGTTGAAGCAGAAGGCATTTCTCTAGCAATTTCATCCTTTGTATTTCTTCCAGCGAAATACTTTTGCCCAACTGAAATGTGCCTGTAAATCCAAAGAGATGACTTAGACAATACCATTTTGGGACTGTTTCAATGAATACCAACGTGCTGCACCATTTTGTGTAGCCAAGTGCATTTGTCTCACTTAGAGCAGTAATGAATTGTTTAACACTTCCAAGTCCTTGGAACAAACAAGTATAGAGTGCTGCATGTCCTAAGCAAATGATTGCTGCACATTTCATAACCGCAGGCAAATGAAGTAATGTCATTAAAATAGAAATGCAATGTTTTGTGGTAGTACCTACGTGTTAGTACTGTGTGGAAATATTTTTCAAAATGTCCATCTCTTGGTAACTTTCACAGTGAAAGAGCTACTGAAACCTGGTTTTTAGTCTATTTTCAGCAACTGAGAAAATGCATGGTCAGGATTATATCACTTAGGCAATAGTGGAAACCTGCCTTCCACAGTCTTCCCAATGTGTTTTTCTCTTGGGAAAATGCAAGGCTCAGCTAATAAATGCATTTGCAGTGCAGTATGCATTATGATCTGCACAAAATTGTGAAGTTCTCTGCGAAAAAAAAACAACAATGTATTTCTAATTCCTCCTGGGCATAACTCTCTTTTTAGGCTGTAGCAATAGGTTTCCACTCTTCTAAGTCATGTATGAATGAAAATCTTTTCTAAAGTGCAGGTTTTCAAAAAGTACATGCTGTAATCTTTCACACCATAAGCAAGCATACATTGAAGTGAAAGATGAAATGACTGGTGGTCACAGACAGTACGTAAGGTTTTGAGCATTCCCCGGAAAGGACCTTCTGAAATACAAATGCCGCAGATTTTGTGATAGGAAGAGTGGTACTGAAATTTGTAAATGCTGGCTTAGTACTACATGGTCCTTGAAGGAGAAGGCATTTCTCCATCAGTTTTGTCATTTCTATTTCACTCATGAAACACTGTTGCAAGGCTGGAATTTGTCTGTACATCCAAACAGATGATTTAGACAAGACTGTTTTGCTATGTGTCAATGAATACCAACCCGAGACAGCATTTTCTGTAGCCAAGTTAATTCGCCTCAGGTAGAGCAGTAATAAATTAGTTGAAGTCTTCCAAATCCTCGGAACAAACAAGTTTAGAGCGCTGCATGCCCCCTCCCCATAAACAATTGCTGCACACTTTATAACCTTTATAACCCCAGGCAAATGAAGTAATATCACTGGAATTGAAAAGGTATGGTGTGTCTGGTAGTACTTATGGTGTTTGTACTTCTGTGGAAATATTTTTGTGCTTAATGCCAGGAGCAAAATACATTGCGAAGACTGTGGAAGGAAGGTTTGTACAATTGCCTAAGTGACATAATTCTGAGCATGCATTCGCTCTGTTGCTGAAAATAGACTAAAAACCACATTTTGGTAGCTCTTTCACCATGATAGTTACCGGGATACGGACATTTTGGAAGGATATTTCCACAGAAGCACTAACACCGAGGTTACTTCCAGACACAACATTCCTTTTCAATGCCAGGGGCATTAGTCATTTGCCTGTGGTTATCAACTGTGCAGCAATCATCTGCCTGGGACACACAGTGCTCCATAGTTGTTTGTTCCGTTGACTTGGATGTTTAAACAATTCCTCCCTGCTCTATGCGAGACAAATGCACTTGGCTACACAAAATGGCATCTCAGGTTGCTATTCATTGACCCAGTCACAAACGCTCTTGTCTAAGTCTTCTCTTTCCATGTACAGGCTCATTTCATTTGGGCAACAGTATTTTGCTGGAATAAATTTAAAGGAGGAAACTGCTAGAGAAATCCCGTCTGCATCAAGGACGATGTTCTGTAAAGCCCGCATTCATCCATATCAGTAGCCCTTTCCCTATCACACAATCCCTGGCATTTGTATTTTATAAGGCCCTTTCAGGGGAATGCTCAAAATGCTATGTTCTCTCTGTGACCACTAGTCATTTCATCTTTCACTTGAATGAATGCGTGCCTATGGTGTGAAACACCACACGTTCTTGTTGAAAACCTGCGTGTTATGAAAGATTTTCTTTCCCACATGACTTAGAAGAGTGGAAACATATTGCTACAGTTTACTCAGAGTTTAATGATCATGAAGAATTAGAAATACATTAAAGATTCCTTTTCGCACAGATCTCTGCAATTTTGTGCAGATTGAGATGCATACTACACTGCAAATGCATTTCTTAGCCGAGACGTTCTTGTTACTAAGAGAAAAATACATTGGGAAGACAGTGGAAGGCAGGTTTCTCCAATTGCCTAAGTAACATAAAACTGAGCATGCATTTCCTCAGTTGCTGAAAATAGACTAATATCCACGTTTTACTAGCTTTTTACCATGAAAGTTACCAGGAGAGAGACATTCTGAAAGATATTTCCACAGAAGTACCAACACCGTTGGTACTACCAGACACGACATTCCTTTTCAATTCCAGTGATGTTAGTTAATTCACGTTTGCATACCAACTGTTCAGCAATCCTTTGCCTGGGACACGCAGTGTTCTGTACTTGTTTGTTCCTGGGATTTGGAAGGGTTTAAACAATTCATTACTGCTCTAAGACAAATGCACTTGGCTATACAAAATGGCGTCTCGGGTTGGTATTCATTGACACAGTCACAAAACGGTCTTGTCTAAGTCATCCCTTTGGATGTACAGGCATGGTTCAGTTGGGCAAAAGTATATAGCTGGAAGAAATACAAAGGACGAAATTGCTAGAGAAATGCCTTCTTCTTCAAAGGCCATGTATTGTCAAGCCATCATTTATACATTTCAATAGCACTTTCTCTATCTCACAATCTGCCGCATTCGTATTTTAGAAGGTCCTTTCAGGGGAATGCTCAAAATGCTAACTAATGTCTGGGACCTCTAGTCATTTATTCTTTCACTTCAATGAATGCGTGCTTATGGCCAAAAATGTTTCAGCACATTCTTGTTGAAAACCTGTGTCTTAGGAAAGACTGTCATTCCCATGTGACTTAGAGGAGTGGAAACATATTGCTACAGACTACTCAGAGTGTAATGACCATAGAGAATTAGGAATATATTGTAGGTTCCTCCTCGCACAGATCTTCACAATTTTGTGCAGATCAAGATGCATTCCACACTGCAAATTCATCTGTTAGCTGAGCCTTTTTTTTTTTTTTTTTTTGCCGAGAGAAAAAGTCACTGGGAAGAGTTTGGAAGGCAGGTTTCTACAATTGCCTGAGTGACATAATCCTGAGCATGCATTCACTCATTTGCTGAAAACAGACTATAAACCACGTTTCAGCAGTTCTTTCAATGTGAAAGTTTCCAGGGATGGACATTTTGTGAAGATATTTCCACAGAAGTACCCGCACCATAGGTACTTCAAGACACAACATGCCTTTTCAATACCAGGGACGTTTGTTCATTTACCTGTGACTATCAACTCTGCAGCAATCCTTTACCTGGGACACGCAGCATTCTATACTTGTTTTTTGTTTCTTGTTTCTGGCATTTGGAAGTGTTTCAAAAATTAATCACTGCTGTACCTGAGACAAATGCAATGGCTACACAAAATGGCGTCTTGGGTTGCATTTCATTGCCACAGCCACAAAACGGTCCTGTCTAAGTCATTTCTTTGGATGTATAGGCACATCTCAGTTGGGCAAAGTATTTCGTGGGAGAAAATGCGAAGGACTAAACTGCTAGAGATAGGCCTTCTCCTTCAAGGACCACGTAGTGTCAAGCCAGCTTCCAATAGTTTCAGTAGCACTTTTGCTATTACAGAATCCATGGAGTTTGTATTTCAGAAGGCCCATTCACGGGAATGCTCAGAATGCTAAGTACTGTGCTTTACCAGTAGTTATTTCATCTTTTGCTTGAATGAATACATGCTTAAGATGTGGAATATTTCAGCGTGTTCTTGTGGAAATCTGCATTTTAGTTAAATTTTCATTCCCACGTGTCTTAGAAGAGTGGAAACATATTGCTACAGTCTAATCAGAGTATAACGCCCATGGAGATTTAGAAATATATTGTAGGTTCCTTCCCCCACTGATATTCACAATCTTGTGCAGATCAAAGATGCATACTAAACAGCAAATGCATTTCATAGCTGGGTTGTGGTTTGTGACAAGAGACATTTCAGTAGCACTTTCATTATCACACAATCTTCAGCATTTGTATTTTAGAAGCTCCTTTCAGGGGAATGCTCAAAACCCTAAGTACTGTCTGTTACCACTAGTGATTTCATCTCCACTTCAATGAATGCATGCTTATAATGTGAAACATTACAGCCTGTACTTGTTGAAAAGTTGAGCCATAGGAAACCTTTTCATTTCTATATGACTTAGAAGAGTGGAAACATATTGCTACAGTCTAATCAGAGAGTTATGCCCAGGAGGAATTAGAAATACATTGTTGGGTTTATTTCACACGGATCTTCACAATTTTGTGCAGATCATAATGCATTCTACAATGCAAATGTATTTCTTAGCTGAGCCTTGCATGTTCCCAAGAGAATAATGCATTGGGAAGACTGTGGAAGGCAGGTTTCTCCAAATGCCTACGTGATATAATCCTGAGCATGCATTTGCTCAGTTGCTGAAAATAGACAAAAAACCACGTTTTAGTAGCTCTTTCGCCATGAAGGTTACCGAGAGACAGACATTTTGAAAAATATTTCCACACACGTACTAACACCGTAGGTACTACCACACAACATTGCTTTTGTATTTCAGTGATATTACTTCATTTGCCTGCGGGTATGAACTGTGCAATCATTTGCCTAGGACACACAGCGCTCTATACTTGTTTGTTTGGAGGATGTGGAAAAGTTAAACAATTCATTACTGGTCTACATGAGACAAAAGCACTTGGCAAACAAATGGCGTCTCAGGTTGATATTCATTGACACAGTCAGAAAACCTTCTTGTCTAAGTCATATCTTTGGATTTGCAGGCATGTTTCAGTTGGGCAAAAGTATTTTACTGGAAGAAATACAGACGACCAAACTGCTAGAAAAATGCTTTCTTCTTCGATGACCATGTAGGGTCAAGCCAGCTTCCAATAATTTCAGTAGCACTTTTGCTATCACACAGTCCATGGAGTTTGTATTTCAGAAGTCCCATTCAGGGGAATGCTCAAAATGCTAAGTACTGTGCTTTACCAGTGGTTATTTCATTTTTCATTTGAATTAATGCATGCTTAAGGCATGAATCTTTTGAGCGCATTCTTATTGAAAACCTGCGTTTTAGGAAAGATTTTCATTTCCACGTGTCTCAGAATAGTGCAAACATATTGCTACAGTTTAATCAGAGTTAAATGCCCTTGGATAATTTGAAATACATTGTAGGTTACTTTCAGCACAGATCTTCACAATGTTGTGGATATAGACATGCATGCTACACTGCAAATGCATTTCCTGGTTGTTTGTGCTTGTTACCAAGAGAAAAATACATTGGGAATACTGTGGAAGGCAGTTTCTCTAATTGCCTACGTAACATAATCCTGAGCATGTATTCGCTCAGTTCCTGAAAATAGACTAAAAACCACCATTCAGCAACTCTTTCAATGTGAAAGTTACCGGGAGACAGACATAATGGAAGGATATTGCCACAGAAGTACTTATACTGTAGGTAGTTCTAGATAAAATATTGCTTTTCAATTCCAGTGACGTTAGTTCATTTGAGGTTGGATATCAGCCGTGCAGTAATCCTTTTCCTGTGACACGCAGCGTTCTATACTTGTTTGTTCCTGGGATTTGGAAGGGTTTGAACAATTCATTACTGCTCTGGGACAAAAGCACTTCGCAAACAAAATGGCGTCTCGGGTTGGTATTCATTGACACAGTCACTAAACCATCTTGTCTAAGTCATCTCTTTGGATTTACAAGCACGTTTCAGTTGGGCAAAACTATTTTTCTGGAAGAAATACAAAGGTGAAATTGCTTGAGAAATGCCTTCTTTTTCAAGGACCATGTAGTGTCAAGCCAACATTTATGCACTTAAGTAGCACTTTGGCTATCACACAATCTGTGGCATTCGTATTTTAGAAGGTCCTTTCAGGGGAATGCTCAAAACCCTAAGTACCGTTTGTGATCATTAGTCATTTCATTTTTACTTGAATGAATGCATGCTTATGGTGTGAAACATTTCAGGACGTTCTTGTTGAAAGCCTGCATTTTATGAACGATTTTCATCCCCACATGTCTTAGAAGAGTGGAAACATGTTGCTACTGTCTAATCAGAATTTAATGCCCATGGAGATTTAGAAATATATTGTAGGTCCCTTTTCCCACAGATCTTCACAATCTTGTGTAGATTAAGATGCATACTAAACAGCAAATGTATTTCTTAGCTGGTTTTTGCCAAGAGAAAAATACATTGGAAAAATACGGTGGAAGGCAGGTTTTTCCAATTGCCTAAGTGACATAATCATGAGCAGGCATTCACTCCGTTGCTGAAAATAGACTCAAACAATGTTTCTATAGCTCTTTCACTGTGAAATTTTTTGGGAGATGAACATTCTGAAAGACATTTCCACAGAAGTACTAACATCGTTGGTACTACCAGACACGACATTCCTCTTCAATTCCAGTGACGTTAGTTCATATGCTTGTGGTTATCAACTGTGCATCAATCCTTTGCCTGGACACGCAACGTTCTATACTTGTCTGTTCCTGGGATTTGGAAGGGTTTAAACAATTCATTACTGCTCTACCTGAGACAAATGCACTTGGCTGCACAAAATGGTGTCTCAGGTGTCTTTTCTTTGCCATAGCCACAAAACGGTCTTGTCTAAGTCATGTCTTTGGATGTACAGGCACGTTTCATTTGGGCAAAAGTATTTCGCGAGAGGAAATGCGAAGGAGAAAACTGCTAGTGTTATGCCTTCTCCTTCAAGGGCCATGTAATGTCAAATCAGCATTTGCACATTTTCAGTAGCACTTTCGCTATCACACAATCTGTGGCATTTTTATTTAAGAAGGTTTTTTCAGGGGAATGCTCAGAATGCTAAGTACTGTTTGTAACCACTAGTCACTTCATCCTTCACTTGAATGTATGCATGCTTATGGCTTAAAACATTGATGCAGGTTCTTGTTGATAACCTGCGTTTTAGGAAAGATTTCCATTCCCACGTGAGTTAGAAGAGTGTAAACATATTGCTACAGTCTACTCAGAGAATTATGCCCATGAAGATTTAGAAATGCACTGTTTGTTCCTTTTCACACAGATATTCACAATTTTGTGCAGATGGAGATGCATACTACACTGCAAAAGTATTTCTTAGCTGTTTCTTTTTTTTTTTACCAAGAGAAAAATACTTTGGGAAGACTGTGGAAGGCAGGTTTCTACAATTGCCTAAGTGACATAGTCCTGAGCATGCATTTACTCAGTTGCTGAAAATAGACTAAAAACCACGTTTCAGTAGCTCTTTCACCATGAAAGTTACCAGGAGACGGACATTTTGGAAGGATATTTCCACAGAAGTACTAACACCGTAGGTACTATCAGACACAACATTCCTTTTCAATTCCATTGATATTAGATCATTTGCCTTTGGGTTATGAACTCTGCAGCAATCATTTGCCTGGGACATGCAGTGTTCTATATTTATTTTTTCCTTGGATTTGGAAGGCTTTATCAATTCATTACTGCTCTAAGACAAATGCTCTTGGCTACACAAAATTGCATTTCGGTTTGTTATTCATTGACACAGTCACAAAACGGTCCTGTCTAAGTCATTTCTTTGTATGTGCAGGCATGATTCAGTTGGGCATCAGTATTTCGCTGGAAGAAATAGAAAGGACGAAACTGGTGGAGAATTGCCCTCTCTTTCATGGACCATGTAGAGTCGAGCAAGCTTCCAATAATTTCAGTAGCACTTTTGCT
This sequence comes from Carollia perspicillata, assembly GCA_004027735.1. NCBI lineage: Eukaryota > Metazoa > Chordata > Mammalia > Chiroptera > Phyllostomidae > Carollia > Carollia perspicillata. The sequence goes on from PVKM010006826.1 coordinate 15,532, forward strand.
ATCACACAATCCAGGGAGTTTGTATTTCAGAAGGCCCAGTCAAGGGAATGCTCAAAACCGTATGTAGTGTGCTTTACCAATAGTCATTTATTCTTTCACTTGAATGAATGCATGCATAAGGCGTGAAACATTTCAGCACGTTGTTGCTGAACACCTGTGTTTTAGGAAAGATTTTCATTTCCACGTGACTTAGAAGAGTGGAAACGTATTGCTACAATCTAATCAGAGTGTAATGCCCATGAAGAATTAGAAATGCATTGTTGGTTCCTTTTCACACAGATCTTTACCATTTTGTTGAGATCGTAATGCATACTACACTGCAAGTGAATTTCTTAGCTGAGCCATGGTTTTTGTCAAGGGAAAAATACATTTGTAAAACTGTGGAAGGCAGGTTTCTACAATTGCTATGTGACATAATTCTGATCATGCATTCACTCAATTGCTGAAAATAGACTAAAACCACGTTTCACTAGCTATTTCACCATGAAAGTCACCAAGAGATGGACATTTTGAAAGATATTTCCACAGAAATACTAAGACCATTGGTACTACCAGGCACAACATTCCTTTTCAATTTTAGTGACGTTAGCTCATATGCTTGTGGTTATCAACTGTGCATCAGTCCTTTGCCTGGGACTCGCAACGTTCTATACTTTTTTGTTCCTGGGATTTGGAAGGGTTTAAACAATTCATTACTGCTGTGAGACAAATGCACTTGGATACACAAAATGGTGTCTCAGGTTGGTATTCTTTGACACAGTCACAAAACGGTCTTGTGTATGTCATCTCTTTGGATGTACAGGCACGTTTCAGTTGGGCAACAGTATTTCGGTGGAAGAATTACAATGGACAAAATTGCTGGAGAAATGCATTCTCCTTCAAGGACCATATAGGGTCCAGCCAACTTCCATCAATTTCAGTAGCACTTTCGGTATCACAGAATCTGCTTAAATAGACTAAAGTTTGGGTTATTGTGAGGTTTAGGGTTGGGGCTAGGTTTAGGGCTATGGTTAGGTTTAGGGTTAGGGTTAGAGCTAGGGTTAAGTTTAAGTCTAAGTCTAGGGCTTGGTCTATGCTTAGGTCTAGGTCTATGTTCAGGACTAGGGATAGGGCTAGGGGTATATTTAGGGCTAGGGCGAGGGCTAGGGTTAGGTTAAGCATTAGGGCTATGGGTAGGTCAAGGTTTAGGGTTAGGGTTAGGGCTAGGGTTAGGGCTAGGGTTAGTGTTAGTGTAGGATTAGTTTTAGTGGTAGGGTTAGGGCTAAGGCTAGGGTTAGAATTAGGGTTAGGGCTAGGGCTATCAATAGAGTCAGGGCTAGGCCTATGGCTATGGCTAGCCTAGGGCTAGGCCTAGTGTTAGGGCTAGGGCAAGGCCTTCAGCTTAGGTTAGGGCTAGGGCTGGAGAGAGGATTATGTTAGGGCCATGATTAGGCCTAGGGTTAGGTTTAGTGTTAGTGTTAGAGTTAAGTTTAGAGTTAGGGTTAGGGTTAGGGTAGTGTTAGGGTACAGTACAGCTAGGGTTATGACTAGGCCTTGGGTTAGGGCTGTGGTTTGGATTAGGTATAGTGTTAGGGTTAGGGTTAATGTTAGGGTTAGGGGTAAAGTTAGGGTTAGGGTTAGGGCTAGGGTTAAGTCTTCGGTTAGGGCTAGGGCTAGGGCTAGAGAGAGAGCTATGGTTATAGCTAGAATTAGGGCTATGTTTAGGGTTAGGGTTAAGGCTAGGGTTAGTTTTAGGGTAATGGCTAGGGTCAGGGTTAGGGTTAGGGTTAGTTCAAGTGTTAGGGCTAGGGTTATGGTTAGGTTTAGGGTTAGGGTTGCAGTTAGTGCTAGGGTTAGAGTTAGGGTTAGGTTTAGGGTTAGGGTTAAGTGTAGGTTTAGGGTTAGGATAGGTTAGGGTTAGGGTTAGGGCTAGATTTAGGGCTACTGCTAGGGCTAGGGCTAGGGTTAGTTTTAGGTCTAGGATTATGGTTATGGTAGGGTTATTGTTAGGGCTACTTTTAGGGTTACAATATTGTTACAGTTAGGGCTAGGGTTAGGGTTAACACTATGTTTAGGTTTAAGGTTAGGGTTAAAGTTAATGCTAGGACTAGGTTTAGGTATAGGGTTAGGTCTAGGTCTAGGGCTAGGGTTAGGTTTAGGGCTAAGACTAGGGTGAGGGTTACGGTTAGGGTTAGCATTAGGGGTAGGGCTAGAGCTAGGGCCAGGGAGTGGGTTAGGGTTAGGGTTAGGGTTAGGGTTAGGGTTAGGGTTAGCGCTAGGGCTAGGTATAGGTTTAGGGCTAGGGCTAGGGCCAGGGTTAGGGTTAGGTTTATGGTTAGGTCTACATCTACAGTTAGGTTTAGGATCAGATCTCAGGTTAGGTCTAGGTCTAGGAGTAGGTCTACATCTACAGTTAGGTTTAGGATCAGATCTAGGGTTAGGTCTAGGTCTAGGAGTAGGTCTAGATTTAGGGTTAGGATTAGGGCATGGTCTAGAGCTATGTCTTAGGTTAGGGCTATAAATAGGGTTAGGTCTAGCTTTAGGGCTAGGGTTAGGCATAGGGTTAAGGTTAGGGTTAAAGTTAGGGTTAGTATTTGGGCTAGGTTTAGGGCTAGGTTAGTGTTAGGGTTAGAGTTACAGTTAGAGTTAGTGTTAGTGCTAGGACTTGGGTTAGCTTTAGAGGTAGTGCTAGGATTAGAGTTAGGGCGACGGCTAGGTTTAGGGGTAGGGTTAGGGCTAGGGCTAATGTTAGGGTTAGTGTTCGGGATTTGGGTTAGGGTTGGCTTTTGGGGTTAGGGTTAAGTTTATGATATGTGTTAGCGGTTAGGGTTAGGTTTAGTGTTAAGGGTAAGATAAGGTTTAGGGTTGGGGATGTGGTCAGAGTTAGGCTTAAGTTTAGGGCTAGGTTTAGGACTTGGGTTATGGTTAGGGTTTGGGTTAGGTTTAGGATTAGGTCTAGAGATAGGGCTTGGGCTAGGGTTAGGGCTAGGACTAGTGCTAGGGCTAATGTAATGGTTAGGGGTAGGGATAGGGTTAGGGTTAGGATGAGGGCTAGATTTATGGCTAGGGTTAGGGTTATTGTTAGGGTTAGGGTTCGGGCTAGGTTAGGGTTACAATTAGGGCTAACAATTAGTATAGGGATAGGGCTAGGGATAGGGTTTGGGCTAGGGCTATGACTTGGTTAGGGCTAGTGTTATGGCTAGGATTAGGTTTAGGGCTAGCTTTAGGGCTAGAGTTAGGGTTAGGGTTAGGTGTAGCTTTAGGTTTAGGTTGGGGTTTGATTAATAGTTAAGGTTAGGTTTAGGGCTAGGGTTAGGATTAGGGCTAGGTTTAGGTTTAGGGTTAGGGTTAGGTTAGGGCTAGTTTTATGGCTAGGGCTAGGTGTAGTGGTAGCATTATGGATAGTGTTAGGTTTAGGTTTATGGTTAGTGTTAGGATTATTCCTAGTTTTAGGGTAGGGTTAAGGCTAGGCATAGGGTTAGGACTAGGGTTGGGTTTAGGGTTAGGGTAGGCCTAGGTCTAGGGCTAGTGCTATGTCTATGGTTAGGGTAAGGGTTAGGGTTAGGGTTAGGGTAAGGCTAGGGTTAGGGTTATGGCTAAGGCTATGGGTAGGAAGAGTGTGAATGTTAGGTTTCGGGGTAGGGCTAGGACTGGGTTTTGTTTTAAGATTAAGTTTAGTTTTAGGACTAGGGCTAGTGCTTGGTCTAGGGTTAGGGTTATTGTTAGGACTAGGGTTAGGGTTAGGATTAGGTTTAGGGCTAGATCTATGCTTAGGACTAGGTCTAGGGTTAGAGGTAGTGCTAGGGCTAGGGCTTGGGCTATGGATAGGGTTAATATTTGGGTTAAGGATAGGGTTAGGGATAGGACTAGGGTTAGGTCTAGGAATAGGGTTAGAACTACAGTTAAGGTTAGGGTTAGTGTTAGTGCTACGTTTAGGTTTAAGGTTAGCGTTAAGGCTAGGGCTAGGGTTAGGGTTAGGGCAAGGACTAGGGCAAGGGCTAGGGTTAGGATTAGTGTTAGGTTTAGGGCTAGGGTTAGTGTTAATGTTAGGGCTATGTGTAGGGTTAGAGCTACAGATAGGGCTAGGTTAAGGGTAAGGGCTAGGGCTAGGGTTTGAAGTAGGGTTAGGGTTAGTGGTAGGGCTAGTGTTAGGACTGGGTTTAGGGTTAGGTCTAGGGTTTAGGTTAGGGTTAGGTTTAGGATTAGGGTTAGAGTTAGGGTTAGGTTGAAGGCTTGGTGTAGGATTAGGGTTACATCTAGGGCCAGGGTTAGGGTAAGGGATAGGCTTATGGCTAGGGTTAGGGTTAGGGACTGGATTAGTGTTAGGGTTTTGGTTAGGTTTAGGGCTAGGGCTAGTGATAGGGTTAGGGCTTGGGCTAGGATTATGGTTTAGGTTAGGGCTAGGGTTAGATTTAGGGTTAGGGCTTTGGCTATGGTTATGGCTATGGCTTGGGGTAGCACTAGGGATAAGGCTAGGATTAGGTTTAGGGTTAGCGTTAGGGCCAACTTAGGGTTAGGTTTAGGTTTAAGGCTAGGACTAGGGTTAGGTTTAGGAGTAGGGCTAGGACTAGGGCTAGGGTTAGTGCTAGGAGTAGGTCAAGGGCTAGGGCTAGGGCTATGGCTATCGCTATGGCTTTGGGTTGGGCTAGGGATAATCTAGGATTAGTGTTAGGGCTAGAGTTAGGGCTATGTGTAGGGTTAGGGTCAGCTTTAGGGGTTGCATTAGAGCTAGGGTAGGGCTTGGGCTAGGGCTACAGTTACGGCTAGGTTTAGGTTTAGGTTTAGAGTTAGGGTTAGGATTAGGGCTAAGCCTAGGATTAGGGATAGGGTTACAGCAAGGGCTAGCGCTAGGGTTAGTCTAGCCCTAGAATTTGTGGAGGACTAGGGTTAGTGCTAGTGTTAGGGTTAAGGCTAGGGCTAGGGTTAGGGCTAGGTCTAGGGCTAGGGCCAGGGTGCGGGTTAGGATTAGGTTTAGCATTAGGGTTAGGGTTAGGTTTAGGGTTAGGGTTTGGGCTAGGGCTAGGGTTATGGCTAGGGCTAGGGCTAGGGTTAGGTGTAGGGTTTGGATTAGTGGTAGGACTAGGGCTGGGGTTATGTGTAGGATTTGGATTAGTACTAGGACTAGTGTGTGGGTTAGAGTTAGGGTTATGCCTGGTGTAGGGCAGGATCTAGGGTTAGAGCTAGGGATGGGGCTAGGACTCAAGCTATGGCTAGGGCTAGGTTTTGTGTTAAGGTGAGTGTAAGGGTTAGGACCCAGGTTGCTAGGGTTAGGGCTAAGAATAGGGTTAGAACAAAGGTCATGGTTATGGTTAGTGTTAGGGGTAGATTTAGTTTAGGGTTTGGGTTAGAGTTAAGTCTAGGGGTATGGTTAGGGTTAGGTTTAAGGCAAGGGCTAGGGCTAGGGCTAGGGTTAGGGTTAGGGTTAGGGTTAGGGCTAGGTTTACATTTAGGGCTCGGTCTTGCGTTAGGATTAGGGCTTGGGCTAAGTTTAGGGTTAGACCTAGGGATTGGGTTAGGGTAAGGCTTAGTGCTAAGGCTGGGGTTAGCGTTAGGTTTAGATTTAGGTTTAGGGATAGGGCTAGGGTTAGGGCTGTGTATAATGTTAGGGCTAGGGTTTGGGTTAGGGTTAGGGTTAGTTATAGGGATAGGGTTAGGACTAGGGGTGGGGTTAGTGTTAGGGATAGGCTTAGGGCTAGTGTTAGGGTTAGGGCTTGGGTTAGTGTTAGGGTTAGGATTAGATTTAGGGCTAGGGTTAGATTTAGGGTTTTGGACTAGGATTATGATTTGGGTTAGGGCTAGTGTTAGGGTTATGTTCAGGTTTAGAGTTAGGGCTAGGGCTAGCGCACGGGTTAGTGTAGTGTTAGAGGTAGGTTTAGGGCTAGTGCTAGTGTTAAGATTAGGGCTAGGGCTAGGGCTAGGTGTAGGGTTAGGGCTACGGCTAGGGCTAGAGCTATGGGTTGTGGTAGGGGTAGTGATAAGGCTAGGATTAAAGTCAGGACTAGGGTTAGGGCTTTGTTTAGGGTTAGGGTTAGAGGTTGGGTTCGAACTTGGGCTAGGGCTAGGGTTACAGCTACGGTTAGGTTTAGGGTTAGGGTTATGGTTAGGGTTAGCATTAGGTTTAGGGTTTGGGCCAGGGCTACACTTAGTGTTAGGGCTAGTGGTAGGGTTAGGTTTATGTTTATGGTTAGGGCTAGGGCTAGGGCTAGGGGTAGGGTTAGGGCTATGGGTTGTGCTAGGGCTAGGATTAGGGTTAGGGTTTGGTTTAGGGCTAGGGCTATGGTTAGGGTTCCAATTAGGGCTACGGTTAGGGCTAGGGTTAGGGCTAGGGTCAGGGTGAGCGTTACGGTTAGGATTACGTTAAGGGTTAGGGTTAGGCTTAGTTTTAGTGAAAGTGATGGGTAGGGTTAGTTTTAGGGCTAGAGCTAGGTCTAGGGCTAGTGTAGGGTTAGTGCTAGGTCTAGGCTAGTGTAGGGTTAGTGCTAGGTCTAGGGTTAGTTGTAGGGTTAGGGTTAATTTTAGCAGTAGTTTAAGTGTTAGGGTATGGGTGGTGTTACAGGAAGGGGTAGGGCTATGATTAGGGTCATGGCTAGGACTAGTGCAAGGGTTAGTTTAGGGCTGGGTCTAGGGCTATGGCTATGGCTAGGTTTAGCGCTAGATGTAGGGTTAGCATTAAGGGTAGTTCTAGGGCTAAGGCTAGGTCTCAGGTTAAGGTTAAGGTTTGGGTTAGTGTAAGGGTTAGGGCTAGGGCTAGGACTAAGGCTAGAGGTAGGGGTAAGGATAGGGCTAGGTCTATAGTTATGGCTAGAGTTTGGGCTAGGGCTAGTGCTAGGGTTAGGTTAGTGTTATGGATAGGGCTACCATTAGGGTTAGGTTTAGGGTTAGGTGTAGGATTAGGGTTAGAGTTAGTGCTAGAATTAGGGTTAGGGCTAGGATTATGGGTAGGGTTAGGTTTATGTTCTTGATTAGTGTTAGGTTTAGGATTACAGCTAGGGCTAGAATTAGTCTTAGGGCTAGGGGTAGGGCTAAGTTTAGGGGTAGGGCTTAATTTATGGTTAGGGTTAGGTTTTGAATTAGGTTTAGGGCAAGGTTTAGGGCTAGCATTAGGGCTATGGATAGGTTTAGGGCTAGAGCTAGGTCTAGGGTTAGGGTTAGGTGTAGCGTTAGTTCAAAGGTTAGGGTAAGGGTAGTGTTACAGGGACGTGTAGGACTAGGGTTAGGGCCAGGTCTAGGACCAGGGCAAGGATTAGGGCTTGGCATGGGGCTAGGGCTAGGGCTATGCCTAGAATTAGTGCTAGGGTTAGGGTTAGGATTAGGGGTAGGTCTGGGGCAAAATCTAGTCTTCAGTTTAGGGCTAGGGTTCAGTTTAGGGTAAGAGTTAGGGCTAGGGCTAATGCTAGGGATAGAAATAGGGATAGGGTTAGGGCTAGGGCTAGGACTAGGGCTAGGAGTTCAGGTAGGGATAGGGCTAGGTCTATGGTTATGGCTAGAGTTTGTGCTAGGGTTTGGGCTAGTTTCAGGTTTAGGGCTATGAATAGGGCTATGGTTAGGATTAGGTTTAAGTGTAGGATTAGGGTTAGGGTTAATGCTAGGGTTAGGGTTAGGGCTAGGGAAAGAGATAGGATTAGTGTTAGGTTCATGATTCGGGTTAGGTTTAGGGTTAGGGCTAGGGCTAGATTTGGGGTAGGGTTAGGTTTAGGGCTATGGCCAATTGGGATTAGGGTTAGTGCTAAGGTTATGGATAAGGTTAGGTTTAGGTCTAGTGTCACGGTTAGGGTTGGGGTTATGGTTATGTTTAGTTCAAGGGTTAGGTTTAGCACTAGGGCTAGAGATTGGGTTAGGGTTAGGGGTAGGGCTAGGATTGGGTTTACAGTTATGGTTACATTTAGCGTTAGGGCTAGAGCTAGTGCTAGGGTTAGGGTTAGGGTTAGGGTTAGGTTTAGGGTTAGGTTTAGGGCTACTGTTAGGGATAGGGCTATGGTTAGGGCTAGTTCTGGGCCTATGGTTAGGGCTAGGTCTAGGGATAGGGTTAGGTTTCAGCCTAGGGTTAGGGTTAGAGTTAGGGTTAGGGTTAGAGCTATGTATAGTGCTACAATTAGGGTTAGGTTTAGCGTTAGGTTTAGGATTAGGCTTAGGATTAGGGTTAGGTCTAGGGTCACTGTTAGGGTTAGCGTTATGGTTATGTTTATTTCAAGGGTTAGGTATAGGGTTTTGTCTAGGTTTAGGGTTGGGATTACGGTTAGGGTTAGGGTTAGGGTTAGGGTTAGGGTTAGGGTTAGGGTTAGGGTTAGGTTTAAGGTTATGGCCAGGGCTAGGAATATGTTTATGGCTAGTGTTAGGGTAGGGTTAGTTTTAAGGTAAGGGCTAGGGCTAGGGATACGGCTAGGGTTAGGGTTAGGGTTAGGGCTAGGGCTAGGGCTAGGGTTAGGTTTTGGCTGGGTTAGTGTAGGGCCAGGTTAGGGTTGGAGTAATTGCTAGGGTTAGGGTTAGTGCTAAGGCTAGGGTTAGGGTTAGGTTCACGGTTAGAGTTAGGGTTAGGGTAAGGTTTAGGGCTAGGGCTAGGGCCTGGGTAGGGTTAGGGTTAGGGTTAGGGTAGGGATAGGGTTAGGGTTAGAGCTAGGGTTAGAATTAGAGTTAAGGTTAGCGTTAGTGTTAGGGTCAGGGTTGCATTTATGTTTAGGGTTATGTTTAGGATTATGTTTAGGGTTATGTTTAGGGCCATGCCTAGGACAAGGGAAAGGTTTAGTGCTAGTGCTAAGGGTAGGGCTAGGGCTATTGCTAGGGTTAATGCTTGGTTTAGTGTTAGGGTTAGGGCTAAAAATAAGGTTAGGGTTAGCGTTGGTGTTAGAGTTAGGGCTAGGATTAGATTTATTGCTACGACTAGGGCTAGTGTTACCATTAGGTTTAGGGTTTGATTTAGGGTTTGGTCTAGAGATATGGTTATGTTTAGGGTTAGAGTTAGTGTTAGGGTTAGTGCTAGGGTTAGGGTTAGGGTTAGGGTTAGGTCTAAGGCTACAACTAGAGATAGGGGTAGTTTTAGGGCTAGTGCAACATTTAGGACTAGGGATAGGGGTAGGTTTATGGTTAGTTCTTGAGCTAAGGTTAGGGATGGGGTTAGTGTTAGGGCTAGGGAAAGGGTTAGGGTTAGGGGTACGGTTTGGTTTAGTTGAAGGTATAGGGAGCAGGTTAATGTTATGGCCAGGGCTAATTCTTTAGCTAGGTTTAAGCCTAGGGGTAAAACTGGGTTTGGTTTAGGGCTAGGTCTATTGCTATGGCTAGGGATAGGGGTATGGCTAGGGTTAGGGATAGGGATAGGTTTAGGGTATGTTTAGTGTTAGGGTTAAGTGTAGGTTTAGGGTTAGGTTTAAGCGTAGAAGTAGAGATAAACCTAGTGTTAGGGTTAGTGTTACTGTTAGGGTTAGGGTTACATCTAGGGCTAGGGCTATGACTATGTAGGGATAGGGTTAGGGCGAAGTCTAGGTCTAGGTTTAGTGTTAGAGCTAGGGCTACTGTTAGGGTTAGGGTTAGGGCTTGAACTAGGGTTAGGGTTAAGGTTAGTGTTAGGGATAGGGTTAGTGTTAGGGTTAGGTATTGGGCTATGGCTACAGCGAGGTCTAGGGTTAGGGTTAGGTTTTGGGTTAGTTTTAGGCCTAGGGTTAGGGCTAGGGTTAGGGTTAGGTCTAGAGCTAGGGCTAAGTCTAGTGTAGGGTTAGTGCTAGGGATAGGGCTATTGTTATGTTTAGGATTAGGGCTAGGGTTAGGGTTAGTTCAAGGGTTAGGTTTAGAGGAAGTTTAACGGGAAGTGTTATGGCTAGGGTTAGGGCAAGGGTTAGGACTAGGGCAAGTGTTAGTGCTAGTTATAGGGCTAGGGCTAGTGCTATGGTTTGGGTTCGGGCTCAGCTAGGACTAGGGTTAGGGTAGGGCTAGGGCTAGGGTTTTGGCTAGTTATTAAGGTTAAGGCTAGAGTTAGGTTTATGGTTAGGGCTAGGGTTAGGGCTGGGGCTAGGGCTAGGGCTAGAGTTATGGCTAGAGATACGGCTAGGGCTAGGGTTAGGGTTTTGTTTAAGTTTAGGGGTAGGGCTAGGGCCAGGGTTAGGGTTAGGTGTAGGGTTTAGGCAAGGTTTAGGGCTAGGGTTAGGGCTAGTATTAGGTCTAGGGGCAGGGCTAGGTTTAGGGTTAGGTTTAGGATTAGGGTTAGGTTTAGGTCTAGGTTCACGGTTAGAATTAGGGTTATTTGCATGTTTAGTTCAAAGGTTAGATTAGGGTTAGGATTCAGTCCAGGGTTAGGGTTAGTTTTAGGATTAGTTTTAGGGCTTGGATACAAGTTAGGGTTAGTGTTTGGGTTAGGGTTATGGCTAGGGCTAGGAATATTGTTAGGTATAGTGTTAGGGCTAGGGCTAGGGCTATGGCTAGGGTTAGGGGTAGGGTTAGGTCTAAGGATAGGGTTAAGGTTAGGTTTAGGGTTACGGGTATGGCTAGGGCTAAGGTTGGGGTTAGGTTTTTGGTTTGGTCTCATGTTATGGCTAGGGTTAGGATTGGAGGTAGCGTTAATGTTAGTGTTAGGGATAGGTTTAGGGTAAAGCCTAGGGCTAAGATTAGGGTTATGATTAGGGTTAGGGTTAGTGTTCTGTTTAGGGTTATGGCTATGGCTAGGTCTAGGGTTAGCCTTAGATTTTGGGCTAGGCCTAGGATAAGGGTAGGGTTAGGTTTGTGTCTAGAGCTAGGGTAAGGCTAGGGTTGGGTTAGTGCCAGGGATAGGTTTAGGGCTACATTTAGGGTTAGTGGTTGTGTTAGGGTTAAGTTTATGGTTAGGTTTAGGGTTAGTTCAAGGGTTAGCATTAGGGGTAGTGTTACTGGAAGGGCTAGGGCTAGGGTTAGGGCCAGGGCTAGTACTAGGGAAAAGGTTAGGTCTAGTGCTAGGGCTAGGGCTAGGTCTAGGGCTATGGCAGGGGTTATGGCTAGTGTTAAATTTAGGGTTAGGGTTAGAAATAAAGTTAGAATTAGGGTTAGGATTAAGGCTATGGCTACGGCTACTACTCGGGTTAGCATTAGGTTTTGGGTTAGGGTTAGGTCTAGAGATATGGTTATGTTTAGGGGTAAAGTTAGGTTTAGGGTTAGCACTAAGGTCAGGGTTAGGGTTATGGTCACATAAAGGTCTAGGTCTAGGGCTGTGGTTAGGTTTAGGGCTAGAGTTAGGTGTAGGGTAGCAGTAGGGCTAGGGTTAGGCTTAGGGTCAGGGTTAGGGATTGGGATAGGGATAGTTTTATGGGTAGGGTTAGGTTTAGGGTTACAGTTAGGGTTAGGATTAGTTCTAGGGCTAGGACAATGGAAAGGGCCAGAGTTAGTGTTCGGTTTTGGGTTAGATTAGAGCTAGGGTTATGGCTGGGTTTAAGGTCAGGTCTAGAGCTAGTTCTAAGTCTAGGGCTAGGGTTAGGGTAGGGTTAGGGTTAGGTCCAGGGTTAGGTTTAGAGTTAGGATTAGGGTTAGTTCAAGAATTGGGTTATTGGTAGTGTTACAGTAAGAGCTAGGGCTAGGGTTAGGGCTAGGGCTAGGGCTAGAACTAGGACTAGGGCAGTGTTAGGGATGGGGCAAGGGCTATGGCTAGGGCTAGGGCTATGGCTAGGTTTAAGGCTAGGGTTATGTTTAGGGTTATGGTTAGGGTCTGTATTATGTTTAGGGATAGGGTATGGGTTAGTGTTAGGGTTAGTGTTCGGGCCAGGGCTAGTGTTAGGGTTATAATTAGGGTTAAAGTTAGGGCTAATGTTAGGTTAGGGCTAGAGCTATGGTTAGATTTATGTTTAGAGTTAGAGTTAGGGCTAGCAGTAGGGTTAGGGTTAGTGTAATGTTTTGGCCAGAGCTAGGTTTAAGGCTTGGTTTAGTGTTAGGTTTAGGGCTACGGCTGGGGCTAAGGCTAGGGCTATGGTCAGTGTTATGGTTTGGGTTAAGGTTAGGTTTAGGGTTAGGCCTAGGGCTAGTACTAGGGTTAGGGCTAGGTTGAGGTTCAGGGATAGGGCTAGGGTTAGTGTAGGGTTATGGTTAGGGTGAGGGTTGGGAATAAATTTAGGGTTTAGTCTAGGGTTAGAATTAGGGTTAGGATTAGGGTTATGGCTTGGGTTAGGGTTAAGCTTAGGGATTGGGTTAGGGGAATGGCTAGGGGTAGGGTTGGTGTTAGGGCTAGAAATAAGGTTCAGGTTAGGGTTAGGTCTATGGTTAGGGCTAGGTTAAAGATTAAGTTTACCGTTAGGGCTAGTGCTAGTGCTGGGATTAAGGTTAGTGCTAAGGTAAGGGGTAGGTTTAAAATTAGTGTTAGGTCTATGAGCACGGTTAGGGTGAGTGTTTTGATTACATTTAATTCATGGTTTAGGGTTAGGGCTAAGAATAAGGGTAGGGCTAGGGCTAGAGGTAGGTTAATGGCTAGATTTAGGGCTAGGACAAGGTTAGGGTTAGGGGTATGGATAGGGCTACATTTAGGGTTAGGTTTAGTGTTAGTTTTAAGTTTAGGGTTAAGGTTAAGGTTAGGCTTGGGTGAGGTCTGTGGCTAGGGCTAGGGTTAGGGTTAGGTTTATGTTTAGGGTTAGGTCTGGGGTTAGGCTAGGTTATGATTAGGTTTAGGTTAGGTTTAGGCCTCGGGCTAGGGCTATTGCTAGGGATAGGTTTAGTCTTAGGGCTAGGGTTAGAGTTAGTGTTATGGCTAGTGTTAGGGTTAGGGTTAGGGGTAGGTTTAGGGTTAGGGCTTGGGCTAGGCCTAGAGTTAGGTTTAGGTTTAGGTTTAGGTTTAGGTTTAGTGCTAGAGTTAGGGCTAAAGTTAGGATTATAGCTGGGGTAGTGTTATTGTTAGTGTTAGGGTTATTGTTAGGGTTAGGGCTAGGGCTATGTTTAGGGTAAGGGTTAGGTTTAGGGCGAGGAGTAGTTCTACGTTTGGTGTTTGTGCTAAGGCTACGGTTAGAGTTAGGGTTAGTGTTAGGGGTAGAAATTGTGCTAGATTTAGCGTTAAGTTTTGGGTTAGGGTTAGGGTTGGGGCTAGGGTTAAGTTTAGGGCTAGAGCTGCACTAGGGCTAGAGTAGTGTTAGTGTTCGGGTTCGGGTTAGGGTTAGGGTTAGGGCTAGGATTAGTTCTAGGGCTAGGGTTAGGTTTAGGATTTGGCTAGGTTTCGGTTTAGGGTTAGGGTTAGGGTTAGTTCAAGGGTTAGGGCAGCAGTAGTGTTACGGGAAGGTTTAGTGCTAGGGTTAGGGCCAGGTATAGGACTAGGGCAAGGGCTATGGCTGGCATTAGAGCTATGGTTCAGGTTAGGATAAGGGCTTAGAATGGGGCTAAGGCTAGAGCTCGGGTTATGGTTAGGATTAAGGTTAGGGTTAGGATTAGGACTAGGGCTAGGGCTAGGGATAAGTTTAGGGCTAGGGCTAGGGATGGGGCTAGGGTTAGTGTAGATCTGTGGTTATGGTTAGGATTAGGGGTTGGGTTAGGGTTCAGTCTAGGGTTTGGGTTAGAGCTAGAATAAGGATTACAACTTGGGTTAGGGTTAGGGTTAGTTAGGGTTAGGGTTAGGTTTTGAATTAGGGTTATGGCTATGGGTAGGATTATTGTTAGGGCTAGGTTTAGGGCAAGGGTTAGGGTTAGAATTAGTTTTAGGGTTAGGGTTAGTGCTAGATCTAGGGATAGGATTAGGACTGGCGATAGGATTAGCTCTAGGGTTATGGGTAGGGATAATGTTAGGGCTAGGGCTAGGACTAGGGCTAGGGTTAGGGTTAGGTTTAAGGTTAGGGATAGGGCTAGGGCTATGTCTGGGGTTAGGGTTAGAGTTAGGGCGAGGACTATGTCTACAGTTAGTGTACGTGCTAGGGCTATGGTTAGAGTTAGTGTTAGGGTGAGGGGTAGAAATAGGGCTAGGTTTAGTTTTAAGTTTTGGGTTAGAGTTAGGCCTAGTGTTAAGGCTAGGGTTAGGGCTAGGGTCAGGTTTAGGTCTTAGCTACAGCTCGGGCTACTGTAGTATTAGTGCTAGGGCTAGGATTAGGGTTATGGCTATGGTTAGAGCTAGGTCTAAGGTTAGGGTTAGGTTTAGGGTTAGTGTTATTTCAAGGTTTAGGGTAGGGGTAGTATACGGGAAGTTAGTGCTAGGGTTAGGGCCAGGTCAAGGAGTAGGGTAAGCGTATGGGCTAGCGTAAGGCCTGGGGCTATGGCTATGGCTGGCATTAGAATAGGGTACAGGTTAGGGTAAGGGCTTGCATTGAGGCTAAGACTAGGGCTCGGGTCAGGGATAGAGTTAGGGTTAGGGTTAGGATTAGGACTAGGGCTAGGGATAGGAATAGGGCTAGGGCTAGGGCTAGGGATAGGGATAGGGATAGGGATAGGGATAGGGATAGGGATGGGCTAGGGATAGTGTATTCTGTGGTTATGGTTAGGTTAGGGTAGGGTTATTGTTTGGTCTAGGGTTAGGGTTGGGATTAGTGTTAGGACTTGGGTTAGGGTAAGGTTTAGGATGGGATTATGGTTATGGCTAGGGTTAGGGCCAGGGTTAGGGTTAGAGATAGGTTTAGTGTTAGGGTTAGGGTTAGATGTGGGGCTAGGATTAGCACTAGGGCTAGGACTAGCGCTAGGGTTATGGGTAGGGATAGGGTTAGGGTAGGGTTATGGCTAGAGTTAGGGCTAGGGCTAGAACTAGTATTGGGGTAAGGCTATGGATAGGGCTATGGTTACTGTTAGGTTTAGGGTTAGGTTCAGGATTATGGTTAGGGTTAGTGCTAGGATTAGTGTTAGTTCTAGGGTTTGGTTAGGTCTAGGGGTATTGTTAGGGCTAGTGTTAGAGTTGGGTCTGGAACTAGAGCTAAGTCTAGGCTTAGGGGTAGGGCTAAGGTTAGCATTAGTGTTAGGGCTAGGGCTATGCCTAGGGGTATTATAAGTTCTAGGGCTAGGGTTAGGTATCAGGTTAGGGTTATGGCTAGGCTAAGTGTTAGCAAGGGATAGGATTATGGTTAGGGTTAGTTCAAGGTTTAGGGTTTGGGCTAGTGTTATGGGTAGGGTAAAGGCTAGAGCTAGTGTTAGGCCTAAGGCTGGGCCTGGAATTAGGGTTAGGGCTAAGGAAACTCTTAGGGCTAGTGCTAGGGCTATGGCTAGGGTTAGTGCCAGGGTTAGGGTAGGGTTAGGTTTAGGGTTAGGGTTAGGTTTGGGATTAGGTCTAGGGTTAGGGTGAGAGTTAGGGTTAGGGCTAGGACTAGGGCTACCGCTAGGGTTAGGGTAGGGTTAGGTTTAGGGCTATGGCTATGGCTAGGGCTAGGGTTGGGATATGGTTTCGGGTTAGGGCTCGTGTTATGGTTAGGGTTAGGATTAGAGGTAGGATTAATGTTAGTGTTAGGTTTCAGTTTAGGGTTAGGGTTAGGGCTAGGATTACGGTTAGGGTTAGGTAGGGTTTCTGTTAGAGTGAATTTAGGGCTAGGGCTAGGGCTAGGGTTATGCATAAGGTTAGGATTAGGGTTAGGAATATGGATAGGGCTACATCTCGTGTGAGTGCTAGGGAATGTTTAGGGCAAGGATTAATATTAGGGTTGGGGTTAAGGTTAGTGTGAGGGTTAGGGTTAGGGTAAGGCTTGGGATAGGGTTAGGGTTATAATTAGGGGGAAGGCTATTGCTACAGCTAGGGCTAGGTTTTGTGTTAGGTTTAGGGTTATGGTTACTGTTAGGGTTAGAGCTAGGGTTGGGTTAGGGTTAGGGTTAGTGCTAGGATTAGGCCTAGGGCTAGGGTTTGGGTTCGGGTTACGACTATGTTTAGTGTTAGGTTAAGGGTTATGTTTAGGGCTAGAACTAGAGCTAAGGCTAGGTTTAGGGCAAGCGCTATGGCTAGGATTAGGGTTCTGGATAGGGGTAGGGCTAGGGCTAGGGCTAGGGCTAAATCCAGGGTTATGTTTAGTTCTAGGTCTATGATTAGGGATCGGAATGGGTTATGGCTATGGTAAGGGTTGTTGTTAAGGTTAGGTTTATGGATAGGGTTACTTCAAGGTTTAGGGTCTGTCAATGTTGTGGCTAGGGCTAAGACTAGATCTAGGTTTAGGCCTAGGTCTAGGACTAAGGTTAGGTTTATGGCTATGGCTATGGCTACCGTTTGTGTTAGGTTTAGAGGTATGGATAGGACTACAATGAAGTTTAGGTTTAGGGTTAGGTTTAGGTTTAGGGTTAGGGTTAGGGCTGTGCGAGGTCTATGGGTATGGCTAGGGTTAGGGTTAGGTTTAAGTTTAGGGTTTGGTCTGTGGTTAGGCTAGGTTTATGATTAGGTTTAGGGTTTGGTTTAGGCCTAGGGCTAGGGCTATTTCTAGGGATAAATTTAGTGCTAGGGCTAGGAACAGAGTTAGGGTTAGGATTAGAGTTAGGGTTAGTGTTACATCCAGTGTTAGGGTTAGGGTTAGGTTTAGGTTTAGGTATAGGGTAATGGTTAGGTTTAGGGTCAGGGCTAGGGCTATTGCTAGGGCTACAGTTAGGGTTAGGGTTAGGGATAGTGGTAGAAATAGGGCCGGGGTTAGTGTTAGGTTTTAGGTTAGGTTAAGCCTAGGGTTATGGTTAGGTTAGGGTTAGGGTTAGGGTTAGGGTTAGGGCTAGTTCAAGGGTTAGGGTTAGAGGTAGTGTTACGGGAAGGGCTGGGGCTAGGGTTAGGGCCTGGTCTAGGACTAGGGCAAGGCTTAGTGCTAGTTGTAGAGTAGGGCTAGATATATGGCTATGTTTATGGCTAAGCTTAGTTTTAGGGTTAGGGTTAGGGGTAGAATAAGTTTAGCGTACGGGTTAGGATTAGGGTTATGGTTAGGATTAGAGCTATGGCTGCGGCTAGGGCTAGGGTTAGTGTTAAGTTTTGGTTTAGGGTTAGGCCTAGAGATATGGTTATGTTTAGGGTTTGAGCTAGGGTTAGTGTTAGTGCTAGGTTTAGGTTTAGGTTTAGGGTTAGGGTCAGAGCCAGAGCTAGGGCTAGGGCTAGGGTTACTGTTAGGATTAGGGTAAAGGTTAAATTTGGATTTAGGGTTAGGTTTGGGGTTAGGTCTAGGGTTAAGTTGAGGTTTAGGAATAGGGCTAGGAATAGGGATAGATTTAGATTTACGGGTAGGGAAAGTATTAGGGTTAGTGTTAGGTTTAGGGCTAGGGAAAGAGTTAGGAATAGGGCTAGGGCTTCACTAGGGTTAGGGCTAAGGCTAGGGTTAGGGCTAGAGTTAGGTATGTGGTAGGGCTAGTACTATGGATATGGTTAGGGGTAAGGTTAAGTATGATTAGTGCTAGGATTAGGTTTAGTTGTAGGATTAGGTATAGGGCTAGGGTTAGTGTTAGGATTATGGTTATGGTTAGGTGTAGAACTAGAGCTTGTGCTAGGTTTAGGGTTAGGGTTAGGGTATGCGGTAGGGCTAGTGCTATATATAGGCTTAGGTTTAGAGTTAGGGCTAGGGCTAAGGCGGGGTTAGGGTTAATGCTAGGGCTTGGGTTAGGGTTAGGTTTAGGGTTCATGTTATAGTTAGGGTTAAGTTTAGGGTTAGGGCCAGGGTTTGGGTTAGGGTTCATGCTAGAAATAGGGTTAGAGTTAGGGTTAGGGTTAGTGCTAGGTGTAGGGTTAGGGCTAGAGTTAGGGTTAGGGCTAGGTTTAGTGTTAGGGTTAGGGTTAGAGCTAGAACTAGAGCTAGGTCTAGGTTTATGTCTAGGGATATGGCTAGGGTTAGGGTGAGGGTGAGGTCCAGGGTAAGGTTATGGTGATGGTTGACTTTAGGGTTAGGGTTAGGTTTATGATAGGGCTAAGGTTATGGCTTTGGCAAGGTGTAGGGCTAGTGTTAGGTTTTGGGTTAGGGTTAGGGTTTTGATAAGCATAGTGTTACAGTTAGGGTTAGGGTTAGGGCTAGGGCTAGGGCTAGAGGTACAGCAAGGGCCAGGGTTAGCATTAGGTTTTGCGTTATGTCTACGGTTAGGGTTATGGTTAGAGTTAGGGTTTTGGGTTAGGGTTAGAGCTAGGGTTAGGACTGGGCCCAGTGTTATGTTTAGGGTTTGGTTTAAGGGTAGGGCTATGGTTAGTGTTAGGGTTAGGGTTAGGATTTGGGCTAGGATTTTGGTTAGGTTTAGGGCTAGGGATAGGGCTAGGGTTAGGGTTACTTTTAGGGTTAGTGTTAGGGCCAGGGTTTGGATTAGGGTTATGGTTAGTGTTTGGGCTAGGATTGTGTTTATGGATAGGGTTAGGTTGTGGGTTAGAGCTTAGGCTAGGTTTAGGGATAAAGTTAGAGTTAGGGTTAGGGCTAGGGTTATTGTTAGTTTTAGGGCTAGGGTTAGAGTTAGGACTAGGGCTAGGGTTAGGTTTAGGGTTATGGTTAGAGCTAGGGTTAAGGGTACGGTAGGGCTAGGGTTAGTGTTAGGATTACAACTAGGTTCAGGGTTAGGGTTAGGGTTAGGGTTAGTGTAGGCCTAGGGTTAGGGTTTGGGTTAGGTATAGGGTTATGTTTAGGGATAGGGTTATGGTTAGGGTTAAGGTATGGTTAGGGTTAAGGTTATGGTTAGAACTAAAATTAGGGATAGGGTTAGGGTTTAGGGCTAGGGCTAGATTTATGGTAGGTTTAGGCTTAGGGCCAGGGCTAGGATTACAGTTACTGATAAGGTTAGCGATAGGGTTAGGGATAGGCTTAGGTCTCGGGTCACTGTTCGGGTTTGGGTTAAGGTTATGTTTAGATCAAGGGTTAGGGTTAGGGTTAGGGCTATATTTAGGTCTACAGCTAGGGCTGAAGTTCATGCTAGGGCTAGGACTATGACTAGGGTTAAGGGTAGGGCTAGAGGTAGGGCTATGGTCATGTCCTGAGTTCGGGTAGGACTAGGTTTAGGGTTAGGTTTTCTGATAGGAGTAGTGTTACAGTTAGGGTTAGGGTTAGGGCTAGGGCTAGGGCTACAGCAAGGGTAGGGTTAGCGGCATATTTTGGGTCATGTTTACGGTTAGGATTAGGGCTAGTGTTGCATTTTGGGTTAGGGTTAGAGCTAGGTTAGGGCTAGGGCTAGTGTTAGGGTTAGGGATTGGTTTATGGGTAGGGCTAGGGTTAGGGTTAGGGTTCAGCCTAGAAATAGGTTTAGGGTTAGGGTTAGGGTTTGTGGTAGGATTAGGGTTTTGGCTAGGGTTAGGGTTAGGGCTAAGTTTAGTGTTAGTTTTCATGTTAGGTTAGAGCTAGAACTATATGTAGGACTAGGGTTAGGGCTGCGGCTAGGGTTTAGTTAAGTCTAGGTCTAGTGCTAGGGTTATGGTTAGATGTAGGGCTAGGGTTAGGGATCAGGTTAGGGTTATGCTAGGGTAAGTTTTAAGGTTTGGGTTAGGGGTATATTTAGGGTTAGGTTAAGAATTAGTGTTCTGGCTAGTGTTATGGCTAGTGCTAAGGCTAGAGCTAAGGTTAGGCCTAGGACTATGACTGGGTTGAAGATTAGGTTCAGGGCTAGGGCTAGCAATAGGGCTATGGCTAGGGTTACATCTAGACCTAGGTTTAGGTTAGGGTTAGGGTTAGTGTTAGCATTAGGGCTATGTTTAGGATTGGCCTTATATTTAGGGTTAGGTTTACGTTTCGGGCTAAGTGTAGGTCTAGGGTTAGGGTTAGTGTGAGGGTGAGGGTGAGGGTTAGGGTTAGGGTTAGGGCTAGGGCTAGGGCTAGGGTTAGTGTTGGGGTTAGGGCTAGAGTTAGAGTTAGGTTTAGGGCTAGGTTTAGGCTTAGGTTTAATTTTAGGGTTAGGGTTAGGTTTGGGGTTAGGTCTATGGTTAGGGTTAGGATTAGTATTAGGGCTAGGGTAAGGTTAGGGTAGGGTTTAGGGCTAGGGTTAGCATTAGTGTTAGTGTTAGGGTTAGGGTTAAGGTCATGGATAGGGCTAAAATTAGGGTTAGAATTAAGGTTAGGGCTTGGGATAGGGTTAGATTTAGGGGTAGTGCAAGGGTTAGGGATAGGTTTTGGTTTAGGGCTAGGGCTAGGATTAGGGTTAGGTTTAGGGCTAGGGCTAGGGCTAGTATAAGTCTAGGGTTAGAATTAGGGTTATGGTTAGGGCTAGAATTAGGGTTAGGTTTAAGGCTAGGGTGAGGGCTAGGACTTGGGCTAGGTTTACGATTAGGGGTACGGTTAATGCTAAGATTAGTGTTAGGATTATGGCTACATTTAGGGCAGGGTTAGGGTTAGGGTAGGCCTAGAGTAGGGTTAGGGTTAGGATTACCTATAGGGTTAGGGTTAGGGTTAGAACTAAAATTTGGGATAGGGTTATGGTTAGGGGTAGGGATAAAGTTAAGTTTATGTGTAAGGGTAGGGTTAGTGTGAAGGTTAGGTTTAAGACTAGGGCTAGGGTTAGGATTAGTGTTAGTGGTGGGACTAGTGTTAGATTTAGGGTTATGGTTAGGTTTATGGCTAGAGATTGGGTTATGGTTATGGTTAGGGTTAGGACTAGGGCTAGGGCTAGGTCTAGGTTTAGGATTAGTGAGGGTTAGTGTTAGTGTTAGGGTTAGTGTTAGTGGTAGGTTTAGGGCTATGGCTAGGGGTTGGTGTAGGGCTTGGATTAGGGTTAGGGCTTGGGTTAGTGTTATGATTAGGGCTAGGTTTAGGGATAGTGTTAGGGTTAGCATTAGGTTACAGTTATGGTTAGGTAGGGTTAGGGTTAGGTTTAGGGTTAGGACTAGTGTTAGGGTTAGGGTTTGGATTAGGGCTACGTCTAGGGTTAGGGTTAGGGTTATTGCTAGGGTTAGGTTTATTGTTAGGATTAGGATATGGTTATGGCCTATATTAAGGTTACATTAGGGTTAGAGGTAGGGAGAGGGTTAGGTTTCGGGCTAGGGCTAAGGATATGGTTATGGATAGGGTTCGGGATAGACTTAGGGTTAGAGTGTGAGATAGGGCTAGTGCTGGCACTATGTCTAAGGATAGGTTCAGTGTTAGGGTTAGGGTTAGTGTTATGTTTAGGGTTAAGTTTAAGGTTCATGCTAGGGTTGGGTTTAGGAATAGGGTTAGGCCAGGACTAGGGCTAGGGGTTGGGTTAGGGTAAGGTTTAGGGCAGGGGTAGGGTTACTGTTAGGGTTAGGGCTAGGGATAAGGTTAGGGTCAGGGTTAGGGTTATTGCTAGGATTAGGTTCAGGGCTAGGGTTATAGTTAGGGCTAAAGTTAGTTTTAGGTTTATGGTTAGCGTTAGAGCTAGAACTAGAGCTATGCCTAGAATTATCATCAGGGTTAAGGTTTGGTTCTGGCTAGGGCTAGGTTTAGGGTTAGTGGTAGGGTAGGGTTAGGGTTAGGGTTAGGGTTAGGGCTTGGGTTATGGTTAAGGTTAGGTTTTGGTTTAGGTGCAGTTAAAGGTTTAGGGCTAGGGTGTAGGTTAGTGCAAGAGCTAAGGCTAGGGCTAGGGTAGGATTAGCGATAGGGCTAGGGTTAGGGTAGGGTTAGGGATAGGGTTAGGGATAGGGTTAGCTTTAGGGTTAGGTTTATGGTTAGTTCACTGGTTAGGGTAGGGGCAAGTGTTACAGGAAGGGGTAGAGTTACGTTTAGCACCAGTTCTAGGACTAGGGCAAGTGTTAGGGCTAGGGCTAGGTTTAGGGGTAGGATTACGGTTAGGGTTAGAGCTAAGGATAGGTTTAGGTTTAGGGTTATGTCTAGGGCTAGTTCTACTGCTAGGGTTAGGTTCAGTGCTATGGACAGGGTTAGGGTTAGGTTTAGGCTTAGGCCTAGGGCTAGGGTTATCCTTAGGTTAGGGTTAGGTTTAGGGTTAGGGATAGGTCTAGATCTAAGTTTAGTGT
The DNA here is from genome assembly GCA_004027735.1 of Carollia perspicillata. Lineage (NCBI taxonomy): Eukaryota > Metazoa > Chordata > Mammalia > Chiroptera > Phyllostomidae > Carollia > Carollia perspicillata. Next base: position 37,247 of record PVKM010006826.1, read on the forward strand.
GAGGGCTAGGGTAGGGTTAGGCGAGGGTTAGTATTAGGGTTAGGTTTATGGTAGGACTAGGGTTACAGCTAGGGTGTTGTGTAGGGCTAGTGTTAGGGTTAGGGTTTCTGACAGAATAGTGATACGTTTAGGGTTAACATTATGGTTAGGACTAGGGCTAGGTGTATGGCAAGGGCTAGGATTAGCATGAGGTTTTGCATTGTGGTTATGGTTACATTTAGGGTTAAGTTTGGGTGTAGGATTAGGGTTAAGATTAGAGTTTACTTTGGGGGTAGGGCTAGGGGTAGGGGTAGGGTTCAGGCTAGAAATCTGGTTAGAGTTAGTTTTAGGGTTAGTACTACATTAGGGTTGGGCCTAGGGTTAGGGTTAGGGCTAGGTTTAGTGTTAGTGTTAGTGTTAGTGTTAGTGTTAGTGTTAGTGTTAGGGTTAGGGTTAGGGTTAGGGTTAGAGTTAGGTTTAGGTCTAGACATAGAGGTAATTCTAGGGTTAGGGCTAAGGCCACAGCTAGGGATAGGTTTAGGGCTAGGGCTAGAGCTAGGGCAAGGTTTATTGTTAGTTTTGGGCTAGTGTTAGGGATCGGGTTAGGGTTATGGCTATGGTAAGTGTTAGAGTTAGGGTTAGGTCTAGGGTTACCCATAGGGTTAGGGTTAGGCCTAGGGCTAAGTTTGGGTTATGGTTAGGGTTAAGTTTAAGTTTAGGGCTAGTGCCAGGGCTAGTGTTAGGGTTAGGTTTAGGGCTAGGTTTATAGTTAGTGTTAGGGTTAGAGTTTGGGCCAGGGCTATGGCTAGGGTTAGGGTTAGTGTTAGTGTTAGGGCAGGGGTTAGGGTAGGGATTAGCATTAGGTTTAGGGCTAGGGCTAGGGTTAGTGGTAAGGTTAAGGATTGGTTTAGGGTTAGGGTTAGGTTTGGGATCACAGTTAGGGTTAGGGTTATAATTATGTTTAGTTCAAGGGTTAGTGTTAGGGTTAGGGTTTGTTTTAGGGTTAGTGTTAGGTTTAGGGCTAGGGTTAGGGTTAGGGTTATTGTTTTGGTTGGGGTCATAGCTAGCGTTTGGATTATTGTTAGGGCTAGGAATAGAGCTAGGTTTAGGTTTAGGGTTAGGGTTAGGGCTAGGGCTAGGTCTACAGCAAGGGCTAGGGTTCGTGTTAGGTTTTGGGTCATGTTTATAGTTAGGGTTAGGACTAGGGTTGGGTTTGGGTTTAGGCTTAGAGCTAGGGTTGGATTTTGGATTAGGGTTAGAGCTAGGATTAGGGCTAGGGCTAGTTTAGGGTTAAGGTTTGCTTTAGGGGTAGGGCTAGGGTTAGGTTTAGGGTTCAGGCTAGAAATATGGTCAGGGTTAGTGTTAGTGGTAGGATTAGTGTTTGGGCTAGGTTAGTGTTAGGAGTAAGGTTAGTATCAGTGTTATGTTTAGGGTTAGTGTTTGAACTAGATGTTGGACTAGGGTAGGGCTACGTCTATGGCTATGATTAGAGTTAGGGCAAGGGATGGGGATAGGGTTATGGTCAGATCTAAGGCTAGGGTTAGGGATCGGTTTAGGGTTATGGCTAAGGTAAGGTTTAAGATTAGGTGTAGGTGTACGGTTAGGGTTAGGTTAATGTTTAGGGTTCGGGCTAATGTTATGGGTAGGGCTAAGTCTAGAGCTAGGGTTAGGCCTAGGGTTATGACTATCGTTAAGGTTAGGTTTAAGGATAGGTTTTTGGCTGGGCTATGGCTAGGGTTAGGGCTAGGGATAGGTTTAGGGTTAGAGTAATTGTTAGGGTTAGTGCTAGTTATAGGATTGGGGTTATGGTTAGGTTTAGGTTTACCGTTCGGCCTAGGGGTAGGTCTAGGTTTAGAGTTAAAGTTAGTGTTATAGGGTGAGGGTTAGGGTAAGGGTTAGGGCTGGGTTAGGGTTAGGGCTAGGGCTAGTGCTAGGGCTAGGGTTAGGTTTGGGTATAGGGCTAGAGTTAGAGTTAGAGTTAGCACTAGGGCTAGGTTTAGGTTTAGGGTTGGGGTTATGGTTAGGTTTGCGGTTAGGTCTATGGTTAGGGTTAGGGTTAAGATTAGGGCTAGGGCTAGGTTTAGGGTTGTGTTTAGGGCTAGGTTTAGCGTTAGGGTTAGGGTTAGTGTTAGGGTTATAATTATGGCTATGGATAGGGCTAAAATTAGGGTTAGGTTTAGGGTTAGGGATTGGGATAGGGTTAGATTTAGGGGTAAGTCAAGATTTAGGATAGGGTTAGGTTTAAGGCTAGGTCTAAGATTAGGGTTAAGGCTAGATCTAGGGCAAGAGTTATGGCTATGGCTACGGTTAGGGCTAAATTTAGGGATATGGTAAGGGTTAGTTTTAGTGTTAGGTTGAATGTTAGGTTTAAGACTAGGGCTAGGGTTGGGATTAGTGTTAGTTATAGGACTAGTGTTAAAGTTAGGGTTACGGTTAGGTTTAGGGATAGAGATAGGGTTATGGTTGTCATTAGGGTTAGGGCTAGGGCTTGGGCTAGGTCTAGGGTTAGCATTAGGCTAGGGTTAGTGTTAGAGTTATGGTTAGTGTTAGTGTTAGGGTTATGGTTAGGGCTATGGCTGGGCCTAATGCTAGGGCTAGGTTTAGGGTTAGCATTTGCGTTAAGGTTAGGTTTAGGGCTAGGCCTTGGGCTAGGTCTAGGATTAGGGAAAGGTCTAGGACTAGAAATAGCACTGTGGATAGTGTAGGGCTATGTTTAGGGTTAGGGTGCATTAGGGTTTGGTCTAAGGTTAGAGTTAGGATTAGGATTTGGGGTAGTGCTTGGGTTACCTTTAGGGTTTGGGTTAGAATTATGGCTAAGGCTAGGATTAGTGTTAGGGTAGCGTTAGGGCTAAGGTTATGGTTAGTGTTAGGGTTAGCGTTATAGCAAGGGCTAGGGTTATGGCTAGGTTTAGTGTTAGGCCTAGGGTTAGAGTTAAGTTTAGGGTTAGGGTTAAGTTTTGTGCTATGGTTAGGTATAGGGTTAGGGTTAGGGCTAGGGTTAGGCTGAGGGCTAGGGTTCGGTTAGGGTTAGTTCAAGGGTAAGAGTAGGGGTAGTGTTACAGTAAGGTATAGCTCTAGGGTTAAGGCCAGTCTAGAATGAGGGCAATGGTATGGGCTAGGGCTAGGCCTAGGGCTTGGGCTATGGCTGGTGTTAGTGCAAGCGTTCAGGTTAGGGTATGGGTTTGGACTGGGGCTAAGGCTAGGGCTAGGTTAGATATAGGGTTTGGGTTAGGGTTAGGATTAGGGCTTTGGCTAGGGCTAGGAATAGGGATAGGGCTAGGGATAAGGTAGGGATAGGGCTAAGGTTATTGTAGATATTGGTTATGGTTAGGATTAGGGGTAGTGTTAGGGTTCAGTCTATGGTTAGGGTTAGGGTTAAGATTAGGGTTAGGGCTTGTTTAGGGTTAGGGTTGGTTTTAGGTTAGGGTCATGGCTAGGGGTTAGATTATTTTTAGGTTTTGGTTAGGGCTAGTGTTGTGGTTAGAATTAGGTGTAGGGTTAGGGTTAAGGCTAGATCTAGGGGTAGGATTAGGAGTAGGGCCAGGAATACCTCTAAGGTTAGGGGTAGGTATAGGGTTAGGGTAGGGTTATGGGTAGACTTAGGGCTAGGCCTCGAACTAGGGTTAGGGTAAGGCTATGGATAGGGCTACAGTTAGGGTTAGGTGCTAGATTATGGTTAGGGTAAGTTCTAGGATTAGGGTTAGGACTAGGGTTATGTTTATGGCTAGGGCTATTGTTAGGGGTAGTGTTAGTGTTAGGGCTAGGTCTAGGACTAGGTCTAGGGGTATTACAAGTTCTAGGGCTAGGGTTAGGGATCAGGTTAGGGTTATGGCTAAGGTAAGGTTAGCTTTAGTGTTAAGATTAAGGTTAGGGTTAGTTCAAGTTTTAGGGTTCGGGCTAGTTTTATGGCTAGGGCAAATGCTAGAGCTCCTGTTAGGCCTAGGTCTGGGACTATGGTTAGAGTTAGGGCTAAGGCTAGTGTTAGGGCTAGGGGTAGGGCTTTGGCTAGGGTTAGGGCTAGGGATAGGATTATGTTTAGGGTTATTGTTAGTGTTAGTGTTAGGGTTAGCACTAGGGTTAGCGTCAGGGTTAGGGTTATGGTTTGTGTCAGGTTTAGGGTTAGGGTTAGGGCTAGGGCTGGAGCTTGGGTTAGGTTTATGGCTAGGGATAGGTCTAGGGTTAGGATTAGGTTTAGGGTTCAGGTTAGGTCTAGGGTTAAGGTTAGGATTAGTGTTAGGGCAAGGGATAGAACTGGATCTAGGGCTAGGGTTAGTGCAGGGCTATGGCTAGGGTTATTGTTAGGGCTAGGTTATGGCTTAGGTTTAGGATAGGGGTATGGTTAGTGTTATTCAAGGTTTATGGTTTGGGGGAGTGTTATGGCTACACTAAGTCCAGAGCTAGGTTCAAGCCTAGGGATATGACTAGGGTTCGGGTTAGGGCTAGGGCTACGGCTACGGCTAGCTCTCTGGCTAGGGTTAGGACTAGGGATAGGTTTATAGTTATGTTTAGGGTTATGGTGAGGGTTAGATTTAAGGTTAGGGTTAGAGGTAGAAGCAGAGCTACGCCTAGTGTTAGGGTTAGGGTTAAGTTTAGGGTTAGAGATAGGGCTAGGGTTAGGGTTAGGTTTAGGGTTAGTGTTAGGATAAAGGCTACAATTAGAGCTAGGACTAGGGTTAGGTCTAGGGCTATGGCTAGGATTAGGGTTAGGGCTACGGCTAGGGTTAGTGTTAGGGTTAGGTTTAGTGTTAGGGCTAGGGTTAGGGTTTGGGTTACAGTTAGGTTTTGGGCTATGGCTAGGGCCACAGCTAGGGTTAGGTTAGGCCTAGGGAAGGTTTAGGGTTAAGTTTAGGGTTATGCCTATGGCTAGGGCAAGGGTTAGGGTGGGGTTAATGGTTAGGGCTTGGGTTACAATTAGAGCTAGGGTTAGTGTTATTGTTAGTGTTAGTGTGAATGTTAGTATAAAAATTAGGGCTAGGACTAGGTTTAGGGTTAGCATTAGGTTTAGGGTAGGGCTGGGGTTAGGATTAGTTTTAGGGTTAGGGTTAGGTTTAAGATTAGGATTTCCGATAGAGATAGTTTTCCGGTTAAGTTTAGGGTTAAGGTTAGGGCTAGGGCTAGGGCTACGGCAAGGCCTAGGATTTTCGTTAGGTATTGAGTTATAGTTACAGTTTGGGTTAGGGCTAGGGGTATGGTTAGGTTTCGAGCTAGAAATAGGGTTAGAGTTAGGGTTAGGGTTAGGGTAAGTGCTTGAATGAGGGATAGGGCTAGGGTTAGGGTTAGGGTTAGGACTAGGAATAGTATTAGGGTTAGGATTACTGTTAGTACTAGAACTACAGCGGGGTCTAGGTTTAGGCCTAAGGCTAGGGCTAGGGCTTAGCTTATAGTTAGTTCTAGGGCTAAGATTAGGTATCAGATTAGGGTTACGGCTAGGGTAAGAAAGAGGGATAGGTTTAGTGTTATGGTTAGTGTTAGAGCTAGGGCTAGTGTTGCATTTAGGGTTAGGGTTTCTGCTAGGGTTAGGTTATGGTTAGGGCGAGGGCTAGGTCTTGGGTTAGGTTTAGGGATAGGGATAGGTCAAGGTTAGTGGTAGGTTTAGGGTTAGGGCTAGGTTTAGTGTTAGGCTTCAGGTTAGGGTCAAGGTTAGGTTTAGTTCTAGGTTCAGGGTTATGGCTAGTGTTAGTGTTAGGATTAGGGTTATGGTTAAGGGTAGAAGTAGAGCTAAACCTAGGGTTAGGGTTAGGATTAGGGTTTGGTTAAGTCTAGGGCTAGGGCTACGGCTAGTGTTAGGTTTAGGTTTAGGGTTAGGTATAGGGCTATGGCTAGGATTAAGGGTAGGTATAGTATTAGGGTTAGGGATAGGGTGAGGGTTAGTTCTAGGGTTAGGGTTAGGGCTAGGGCTAGGTTAGTTCTACAGTAGGATTAGTGGTAGG
>PVKM010006827.1:0-20590 GCA_004027735.1 Carollia perspicillata
AGCGGGCTGGAAGATAATTCTCCTTCTTGTTTCTTATTGTTGTTTCTTAAATGTATGTATGGCTCATGCTTATTTTACCGTTTGATCTTAGAAGTGTTTGGAGTCTTTATCCAGAAGTTTGGTGGTGCTTTTGTGACCAGGAATACACCAGAGGAACCTAACTCTTGTTTGTATCAATTAGCTTTGGTGAAAGTGGTTCCTCGATGTGTCGTTTCGCTCAAAGTCACAGGGGGCAGGAACCTACCTATGATGTTAAGTGGGGACGCACGGTGCCGACCGGCACCCGGCTTCCCTCCTCAGGGTCCTTGAGCGAATGACACGCAAGGCTGTGGATTTCAGTTCCCATTGCCAAGAGCTGCTAGCCAGCAACCTCCCAAGTCAGTTTTTAGGGATCAACAAAATTTGTTTTTTGCAAGCTAAAACTGGCCCCCTGCCAGAGGTGCCAGGAATTCTGATTCAGTGCTTTTCTCAGTCCAGCTGTCCCGGCTCCCAGGCCACGCCTCTCAGGGCCACGCCTCCCGGCTGAGCCACCCAGCATGAGGACTGAGAGCGCTTCCTGCTGTTTTCTGCTTTAGGGTCCCAGATGACCCGTCCATACCACCACTGCTAATGCAGATGGTAACAACCATTGCCCAAAAGAAAGATTTGCGTCTCACTGGGTGACACATAGTGTCACAGAGTCTTTCACCTTGAAAAGCAGGGGAGGGTAGCTAGGCTTGGAACCTTTGCTCTGCCTGAGTGGGCTGTGGCCAAAACAGTTTGTTTCAAGCATAAGATGTCATTTTCTTAGTAGGGTGTGGTGATGCTTGTCGGAACTCACCTGTTGTGCACTTGTTACCTATACCTTTTACCAAAGGTAAATTCTACCTCAATTAAAAAAATCAATCTGAAAAAAAAAAAAAACCCAACAGGTACAGGAGGCCAGAGAAGGCTCTCGAGAGGGATGTGTCTTCGTGGGCAAAGAGGCGAGAACGGGGGCAGGTCGCGCCAAGAGCGGGTAAGCTCTGCGTGGTGACAAGGGAACATCAGACAAACCCCAGTGAGGAAAGTCCTGTTTACAAGGAGGGGGCTGCGCACCCTTAAATGTCAGAATCATAACAGAACGAAGACAGGCAGTGGAAAGGCCCCGGATTGGAGGAGGCTGAAGAGAGAGGACAGCTGAATGCAACACTGGCCCGGCCTGGACGCTGTGCGGGGAGGGAAGGAACTCCATGAAGGTCGTCATGAGCCGACGGACAGTGGGAGAATACACGGCGGGTCAGAGGGCAGTGTGGTCAGTGCAGGGTGTGTAACCGACGACTGTGTGGAGGCAGGTAGGAGGATACCCCCTTCTCAGCAAAGACGAACCCTGACGGACTTGGACTTCGGGGTAAAAGGCCATTGTGTATGTAACTCCCCCTGAAGAGGTTCTGAAAATAAAATCTCAAATGCATTCATATGCTAAAGAATTTTCTCAATGTTAACCTTGGGGAAAAAAGAAGTACAAGGCAGGGTTCTGTTCCAGGGCTGGTTCAAGGTCCATTTGGTTTTGTCTGTGCAGCAGCGAGACCTCCAGCAAGGCTGGCCTCGCCCACGCCACCCTGCCCTCCAGAATTCCTGAAACGCACGTCGCACCCACGGCTGACTTGTGCAAACCCAGACTCCAGGCCAGGTCACCATCACCTGGACAGGAACGTGGCCCGGGGAGCGTGCGGGAGCGTTTCCTGATTGCTCAGTCTGGAAAGAAAAGGAAGCAAATTCAGGTTTTTGTTAACAGGGCCAGTTCGAGGTTGGGCAAGTACTTTTTTCAACCTCTGTCCCTCCAAACAAGCAGAATGTTACCAGAGACCCTCCTCCTGTCAGTAACTCCTGGAAGCCACATCATCCCCATGGTTGGTTCATGAAATCTTTGACTCCTGGGTCAGATCACTGCACTTGGACATGAGCCTGGCCCAGGCAGAGTTTGTATGTTGGGGCAACTACATCTATTTTGTCTAATGCCATCGTTCCCCAGGATAACCCCAGCAGTATCGTGATAGATTTGGGAGAGGAAGGGGTGCCCAGCGAGGTCTCAGTAGGCTTTCACAGACCACAGTGTCTGAGCTCAGGGGGCCCTGTGTGCCCCGCCCCAAACGTGGCTCACTTCCTGTGGGATCTGCTGTAGGAAGTGAATGGGACCCAGTCTCCTGTCCACACAGCAGGGCTGCGGTTACTCTCCCCCTGCCGCCCACAGAAGGAAAATACAGCATTACTTTGTTCAATGACATTTCCTAGGAAAAGAGAAACTGCTTCCTTGACCCCACCTACTCTGGGACGCGTGAAAGGTTGCACTTCACTCCCAAATCTCCAGTGTGGGCTGTGGCGTCGAGAAGCTGACTCTTTTGTCCTAACCTTTCCTCCGATAAGGTAGAACTGCTCGGGGGACTTGGAAGTTCAACTCTAATCACGCTGATCTGCGTCTTTGCCAGCATGTATAAGACCAGACCGAGGTGGTGCGTACCGGGAATTAAAGCCCGGTGGCGGAATAGGCGCATGGTCGCAGCCGAACTTCTTTCCTGGGCATGTCATGCTAGCTCTCCAAGGAGGGAAAATGTTGAGAATAGGAGTCTGCTGTGTCACGGGGACTGGGTGGTCTCTCTGGCCGTGGGTCAGTGGAAGCCGTGCGAAAGGGTCCCCAGCAGGAGAGGGGAGCATCTGTGATGCAGACCGCAGGGGCGCAGGTGGCAGGGATAAACCCGAGAGGGAGACAGAGAGAGACTCAGGCTCTGCTAGGAGGCTACACGCACCCCTAGAAGAAGCTACAGACAAAGCAGCCTGTGATCTGCCAGCAGAGACCCAGCAGGTCAGACAAGGGGACAGCAGCCCTGTGCTCCTGGACTTCGAGGGACCAGTGGCACCAGGGCCACAGTGAGTGAGGGAGCGCAAGTCCAGCCCTGCAGCCAGTGCGTCCTGCACCCGATCCCTGCTGACCAGCCTGGGTCTCAGATAATCTCGGATAGTGCAGTGCGCCCCTTCCTGGCCGAGCAGGCTACAGGCATTGCTTATTTATACACACAACAGACTGTTCTTTTACATTTGAACACATACTTTATTGGCCTCATTGAGATATAATTGACAGAACGCTGTGTAAGTTTAAGGTGTTCAACATGATGATGCATGTGTATGTATATTGCAAAACGATTGCCAAGTTCAGCTTGTTTGACACAACCATCACCTCACACTGGTACCATTCTATGGGTGTGTATGTGGTGAGAACTTTTCACCTCTGCTCCCCTAGCAGCTTTCAAGGACACAATGCAATGCAGCGTTAGCCTGTGTTCTTCACAAAAACAAGGAAACAGGGGCTGAAAGAGGTGGCCTGCCAAGGACAAAATGTTTGTAAGTGGGGGCCAGGATTTGGAGCTGGGTGCAAATATGCATTGTACTGTTTTACCACAAACACACACACGCACACGCACACACACACACACACACACACAGAGTGTGCTGGATTTCCAGTCTCTGCCTCACATAGGAGCTTGGTGTGGCGTTTCATATTCGATCCTAGGAGTTCTGCAGCCACACCTGCTTAGGAAGACAGTGGTGGTTGGCCAGGAACCCCTGGGCATCTCAGACAACTGGTGCCTTGTCTGGATGGGATTGTCTCCAGCCTGGCTGTACCTGTTGGCACAGCCTCTGTGCTGGGACTCCAGAGCCCTGGTTCGAGCTGCCAAGGAGGTCATAACCTTTGGTAAAAACCAATGGGCCACGTGAGCAGGAACGGTCAATGGGCCGAGCTGGCTCCAATGCCGGAGAATGGCCAGTCTCTTGCCCCCCGGGTCACCTGTCACCTTCCGCCCCCTGTCTTTGCAGCCAACCTCAGTTTGAAGCCCAGGGCCGTGGCCCTTGGGGAGCGGCCAGCCTACCAGGGGCCCGTGCATTGCATCGCCACCATCGTGCGGACGGAGGGCCTGGCGGGGCTGTACCGGGGCGCCAGCGCTATGCTGCTGAGGGACATCCCGGGCTATTGCCTCTACTTTGTCCCCTACGTGTTCGTGAGTGACTGGATCACACCCGAGGCCTGCTCGGACCCCAGCCCCTACACCGTGTGGCTGGCAGGCGGCACGGCAGGTAAGGCAGCAGCATCGATCCCCCTTTCTGTGCTGGCCACCGCGCAGGGACAGCTGGGGAGCCGACCACGCCCTGCTCAGCCATGGGGAAGGGCAGGATTCACCCGCCGCTCACCCTGCAATTCATGTTAAGTGCCTACCATGTGCCAGAGAAGGGCTAGGAGTGGGGAACGGCCCTCCCTTTCTCCATCTCCACTGCACTGGACCTGTGGGGGTAACAGGTACCTCTGTCTGAGCTCATTCAGCTTTTCCAATCAGAAGATACAGTTGGAGCACTTCCTCTGTGCTGGGTGTTTCTGAGCTTTGCAGAGGAAATCGGTCGCCGCGGCTCACTGTTTTGGCATATGGGTGCACTGTAAGCTTTTCCCATGTGAGCGTTTCATTACCTCCAGAAGGTAGGCATCGAGCTCCCCGAGTTTCAGATGAGGAAGCTCAGGTTCAGAGAGATTAGGTGACCAACCCGAGGTCTCATAGCCAGTGCAGACGGCATAGCAGGGACTCTGCATCACTAAGATCCACGTTCGAATTCGCACTTACTCATTTCGTGGCCATGGGCCCATTACATAACCTCCCTACTCAGAGCTCTCACCACATCCCCACGTCGCATAGGGTCGAAGTCAGCGCCCTTGCAGGGCTGTTTCAGGGCCCCTGGGCCTGGCTGCCTGTTACCCGCCTGCGCCCACTCTCTGCTCCTGCACCGATGGCTGAGCTCCAGCCGCACTGCCCCCTCTGCTGCAGGCCGCCCCGTGCCTGGCTCTCTCCCCTCCATGGGGCCTCTGTGGTGGCTGGAGGTCATCAGGGACTTTGACAAGACCCACTTTGGTCAAGAGAAGGTGTGATAGCCTGCTTGAAGTGGGACCGAGAGAGAGTAGGGTGAAAGAAATTGGAGAACCCAGGTCTCACGGCACATCTGGGGGCGCTGGCTGTGCTGTGTCGGGGCAGAGAAACACAGTGGCGGCCAGAGCGGTACGGCTGTCCAGAGACGATTGCTGTTCAAGACGCTGATGCTGAGCAAAGACAATTGTCCTTCCTCCTCCTCCTCATCATAATTAGCTATGCTTGAAACTCAGCCAACACAGAATACAGCCCACACCTTAGCCGCCAAACACCAGTGTTTTCTCTCTCCCCCACTGGCTGAGGCCTGGCCCTTGCCAGCTCTGAGTTTTGCTCAGTAAGCACTTGCTGGCTGAGAGGACAACCCCCGCCATGCCCCCCACCCCCTGCGCTCATCTCTGGTGAGAGCAGGTGTGCATGGCGTGGCAGGCCTACATCCACTCGTTATACCCTCACCACAGACTGAGGGACAGGGGTGTGTGCCTGTCATCCCGACAGGGGGCAGAGGGAGGAGAGGTCCTGAGGGCTCCCTGGGGGCCGAGGGCAGGGGGCCGAAGGGGCTGGGTGCCAGGGTGGGCAGAGGGCTTTGGGCAGCAGTTACAAAACCTTGCAAACCGGCTGCCTTGAACTTCGGCATCAGTTTGTTTTTCTCTCCCCATCTGAGAGCGGGCCAGCTTTCGTGTTTACCCAATAACACAGAATGGTTTTCCTAGAGCTCTTAAAGTCACGAAAGTGCTCAAACCAGGGCACCTGAGCTTATCCAACGAGATTGACCCAGGGGCACGTGGTCCTAAGGCTTCTGTTCCACTATCTGGAAAAGACAAGAGGTTTTTAAAGACCTGCTCCGGCTCTTCTCGGCGATCCCCAGGCCGGCCCCTCCTTGCCTGGCAGCCTCTTTTTGCAGGTGTTGGTTCAGGGTGAATCCTGCCTCTGGGAGCGGCCAGCCTTCAGCCTCAGGCCTCACCCTGGGCCCTCCCCTGCCCCTGGAAAGGTGCTGCAGAGGACTGGTGGGACCTCATCCCGTTTCTCCGCAAAAGCTACCAGTAAAGGCTCCCGCCTGTAAAGCACCGGCTATGGGCCTGGCACTGGGCTGAATGCTCCCCATGCATCTGATTATCCATCCTCACAGCAACCCTGTGAAGACAGGGGCCACGGCCCCACTTTACAGATGGCAGACCCAAGGCCTGCAGGGCTCCCACGACGAGCGGCAAGGGAGGCTCAGGAACAGCCTTTACAGAGCCTCTGAGGGGAGAAATCTGCAGGGTCCCCTCCCGGCCCCCACCAGCCAGCCCCCGACACCTGTTTGTCTCTCTCTGCACAGGAGCGATTTCCTGGGGGACGGCGACTCCGATGGATGTTGTGAAAAGTCGACTCCAGGCTGATGGGGTTTATTTCAACAAATACAAAGGTGTCCTAGACTGTATCTCCCAGAGTTACCAGAAGGACGGCCTTAAAGTAAGCCCCACAGCAGCCATGCGGGGTCGGTGTCAGTCCCTGGAAGGCGGGCCAGACATCTGGGGGGCGTGAGGTCATAGGGAAGGGAAACTGCAGGGCGGCGGTTACCGCTTCGCTTGCCAAGCACGGCGAGAGAAACACGTCTCATCTCGTCCCTGCCCTGGGCTGGTGGAGGGGCCCGGTGTGCCCCCCTGACGGAGCTTCAGAGAGACTGGTACCCGCCTGAGGTCCAGCAGCTGCGGTGACAGAGCTGGGACCTGGACCCATTCTGTGTGTCACCAGTGCTCGCCCTGTCGTCGAGACAGGTGGGAGGTCCTTCCTCACTCCCTGCTCACGCCTTCCCTCCCCTCCCCGACGTGGGAAGGCCCAGAACCACCCCAGGCGTCACGTCTCACACGTTCCGGCTCCCCGATCTGTCTCCTGCTCCCGCACCACATGGGTCCAGAGCCCAACACCTCTGGTCTCCGCTGCTGAGGCAGCCTCCAACCAGGCCTCGTGGCCCTCCTGCCCTTTTCTCCTCCCGGCACCCGAGGGTCTCATCCTAACCCAAGCTCCTTCTTGCCTCTACACTGCCCCAGAGTGAAGACCAGACTCCTGTGCCCAGTTCCAAGGTGGCAAAGAATCCATCCCTGTCTCTCTTGCCTCCCACGACACCCTGAGCACTGTCTGGAGAAACCCTTGTCTGTTCCTCCTCGAGGAGGCCCCTGATTTTCTCGCTCTGCCTCTCAGAGTTAGCAGGCCTGAGTTCAAGGCCAGGCCTGGCTACTTGTGAGCTGGAGGAGTCCAGACAAGTTGCTTCACCTCTCTGGGGCTCGGTGTGCTGAGGATAACCATGAACGACAGGGATATGTGGGTTCAATTGAATGATGCATATAAAAAGTGCCTACCTTGAATGCATCACACACAGAGAACATTTACAATGAGTTATCCATTTGTCATTGGTACTAGTATTCATTTTATTCGTTTTACTGTTACTACTGATCCCTGGGCCCTCTCTCATTTGGCTGCCTTGTTGCAAGCCCTCCAATGTTTATTAACGGCCGCTCCGATGCATCCAAATTTGTATTTTTTTTCTCCATGGGAGTGCTGGAACTTCTCCTCTGAAAATCCGGACTGCCACAAAGGCGCTCTCACCTGTGGGCGACTGCCCAAGCCGGTGTTCTGCAGGGGCTTGTGGGCCACGGTCAAGAGGGGCTAGAGCCAGCTCCCCTGCTGGTATCGAGGTCTGTCTGCCTGATATACAGATGGGAGACACTGCTCTTGGGTCCCTCAGTGTATGGTGCTGGACCCCGCCACTGCCACAGGGGCACTTTTGTTCAGGGATGGATGCCACATTTTCGTTGTTGAGACGGGGACCAGACAAGGCATGTCTTGTGCCGCTGTGATGCCGTCATTCTCTCTGTGAATTTGCCTCTGCTGAGGTCTTTACTTCATAAAGTACAGCTTCAAGTTACTGTCCGGTGTCGTTTCATGTCACCCTGAAGGACGCCCTGGAGCATTTCTCGCAGAGTGGGTCGAGTGGTGGTGAGCTTCCCCAGCCTGTGTTTATCTGGGGATGCTTTAATTTCTCCCTCACTCTTGAAGGATAGTTTTGCTGGATACAGGACTCCTAATTGCCTATTTTTTTCTCCCAGCACTTTGAATGGGTCGCCCCATTGTCTTCTGGCCTCTAAAGGTATCTTCCTGAGGATCCTTTGTGCAATGAGTTGCTTCTCTTTTGATACTTTTGAGATTATTTCTTTGTCTTCATCTCTGAAAAGTTTACTGTGTGTCTTGGTGTGGGTTTCTTTCAGTTCACCGTACTTTGAATTTGGTGAGCTCCTTCGATGTCTATATTCATGTCTTTCTCCCACTTTGGGGAGTGTTCAGCTGTGTTTCTTCGCATATTCTCGTCCCCCCTCTTCCTCTTCTCCTTCTGGGACTCCCGCAGTGCAGAGATTGGTCAGCTCGAGAGCTTCCCACAGGCCCCTCGGGCTCTTTTCTTCAGCCTTTTTTTCTCCCAATAACTTGTGGCCTGAATCATTTTCATTGTCTTGTCTTCAAGATTGCTGATTCTTTCTTCTGCCTGTTGAAATATGCCTTTGAATCCTTCTAGTGCATTTTTCATTTCAGTTGTCATACTTTTCAGTTCCAGAATTTCTGTTTGGTTTCTTTATGGGTTTTCTGTCTTCACTGATATATTTGTGTTGTTCATATATCATTTTCCTGACTTTTTCCACATTTCCCTTTAGTTCTTCAAGCACCTGTAAGGCAGCTTTTTAAGTCTTTGTCAAGTGGTTTTGCTGTCAGGTCTTTTGAGGGGACAGTTTCTGTTGATTTATTTATTTTCGAATGGACCATACTTTCCTGTTTTTTTTGTACGCCTTATGATTTTGTTGTTGAAAACTAGACATTTAAATCTACTAGTGTGGTTTCTTTGGAGATCAGATTATTTTCTTTTCCGAGGGTTTAGTGTCTCTGGTTATTGCTTTTGTTCTTTGTTTTGTTTTTCCGATTGTCACAGATGGTCTCTGTGCCAAGGATCAGGTGTGAGCTTAAGATCAGGTGTGAGCTTTTCTGAGACATCACCTTTCCCTGGACATGTTCAGTCACTACCTAATTTCCCCCAAACATGCAGTTGTTTTTAAATGTCCTGGTCCTAAATGTCTGCCTCCCAAAGGGGAAAAAGAGAAAAATGCAGGGAGATGGGCCTGAGCCCTTTAAGTCCTCTGGAAGTCACTGCGGCCCAAGGGGGAGGGGCCTGTATCCATGGGAGTGGGGAGTGTGGGAAAACAGCGGCACCTTTGCGGTCAGAAACCAGTCTTCAGCACTGGGAGGACGGTCCCGTTGCCTATCCTGGCTCCCGTGCACTGTGCTCACACTGCTCCAGGAACACGTGCACAGCTCGCCCCCTTGCCAGGGCCTAGGCAGAGGGGGCAGAGCTGCCACTGTGCTAAGGACTGAAGTTCATCACAACTTACCATCCAACCCTTCCCCTGGAAGTTGCAAGCCCTTGATAAGCTCCAGAATTCCAAAATCAGATGGATTTTGCTGGTATAGTTGTTGTCTAGAGGGGAAGGCAGAATCCTGGTATTTCCTGCTCTGCCATCTTCCCAGAATTCTTAACTCAACTGTCTTTTTTTTTTTTTTTTGCAGAAGCACAGTTTGTGATTGACCAATAGGCACAGAGGGGCACATGAGAGAAATTCAAATGGGATGCTCCATTTTTATTTGAGATATTTCTGTCTGTTATCTGTAATATTAATGCCATAATCTAAAAGTGTCTGTAGAGGCAAAATATTTTGCTGATTTATTTCCTCCAAAAATTATAGCACTCTATATAAAAAAATGTCCTAGAGGGCATCAAGGCCAGATGAGAAAATTTTTAATCTCAACAGCATTTGGTCCACAGTTTTAAGCAGAGAGAGCAATATTCAGCCTGATTAATCAGCTCATGGAGATAAATTTTTAAGCTTTTTTATTAGAAGGTTAAAGATAGATTATGTAGGAACACAGGAGACTTCAAAAGGTCTAATAGGGTACGCCGTCCAAACGCCCCCCCTCAGAGACAGTCACTGTCATTTCTGTGACATATTCCAAAAATATTCTAGCCTGTGCAAGCGTATCAGCAAGTGTGTATTTGTGTACATTGTATGTGTGTTTGCATATAAATAACATAGTAACAAAGAAATCCCCCACAGTCCTGGAAAGCCGGGCTGTCTCACAGTCGAATTCTTAGCAGTAGGAGGAGCGCCGTTTCCCAGGGCTGAGGGGCGGCTCCAGCCCCAGGCTGCTCAGCCGCGGGCTTTGTGGGGCACCCGTTCCGAAGTACTTCTACTGCCACTCACTGAGGCGGGGTGCAAAACCCCAGGCTGTTCCCGCCGTCCCGTGGAGGAAGAGCTCAGTGGTGAGAGCGAATCGGAAAGCAGGGACGTGATAGTGCCTGATTCCGGCAGCCCTTTTGATAACTCACGTAGTGGGTGCCAGGCAGGCAGGCTCCGTGACAGGGATCAGAAGTCCACGGACTTTCAGGGCATTCCAAAGCCAAGGCAGAAGGAAGGCCTGGGTCCGTTCTCTGCCTGCTGGGTGGATCATGTGGGCCGCATGGGCACGGCTCACGCCTGGAGAGCTGTCTCCGAAATAAGGATGCCAGGGGAGTGACGAGGTGTCCTTTAGCTCTGCAGAGGTGGCTGTTGTGAAAGGGGAGGGGACAGTTGGACGAGACTGGATGACTCTAAGGAGAGCCAGGGAGGAACGTTTGCGGCACCAGGCTGCTTCCCGAGGCACCGGGGCTGCTTGCTCTTCGGTTCTGCACCTTGGGGGTTCGGGACCCTTTCGTCACTCCAGGAATCCCTGATGAGGACAGTCACCCCTGGGGCTCTTCCGGCTCAGAGGCCATTCTGTTTCGTGTCCCAGAGTTCTTCATTCATTTGTTCATTTGTTCATTCATCCATTCATTCATTCTTCCATCCACCCTTCCATCTATCCATCCATCCACTGACTCATTTCATAAGACTCACTGAGGGTCCTCTAGGACACACACAGTGCAGGTGGTGAGGACTCAGAGGCAAAGTGCACACACCGCCCTCCCCACCCTTGCTGGCAGTATTAGTGCGAGGACACGCAAGCCACGGGCAATCGGAAGATGGTGTGAGAAGTGCTGTGTGGGCAGAGATACTGAGTGCGCAGAAGGCAACAGGCCTGATTCTAAGCTGGGGTGGCCCTGGGAGGGCTCCTCGAGGGTGCAGCCAGGTCTGGGGGGCATTTCAGCGGGGGCCCACGGGTGGGGGGAGGTGGCCCGATAGGAGAAGTGACAGGCTGTTAGCCTGCCCAGAGTGACGGGCGTGAGAGGCAGCCAGGGAAAGCGCAGGAACAGAGAGCACGGACCCTGACAGGCCAGGAAGGGTGTGCACTTGACCCTGGGCAGTGGGGAGCCATTGAGGCTCCACGGGGAACAACTCAGTCTAGTGTTTTGTGTTCCAGAAGCCGCAGTAAAAGCCAGAAGGTCTGGGCTTTTTTTCACCACCTTTCAGCCTCGCAAAACAGAGGCAGAGCGGCCACGGCTGTTGGGGGGAGGTCACGTCTGTCTCTCCAAAGTGGCTGCTGGCTCCTGCAGGGCCCAGTGCTGTGGGACAGGAGGATCACACTCCATGCTGCGTCCTGTCTGGCTTCTTGCCTCGCAGAACCCAGCCCAAGCTACAGGGGACCTCTGAGGGCACCTAGCAAGGGATTTTCCCCCAGGAGCCCAACCCGCCTCCTTGGGTGTGCCTGTGGAGCTCCAGAAAGGGTGGATATGAGACGGAGCGCTAGTGGTACCAAGGCCCCGCCTGCCCCCACCCGAATTGTTCCAGGGTTTGGAGGGGCCACGGGCCCACCTCTAGGATCCTGGTCCATCGGCCCCCTTCCCTGAGGCCTAGGCTTCCCCCCCAAGTCCACAAGGCCCCTCTCTCCCCATCCCAGTCAAGCTGCGTCTCCCGGGCTGCCAGTGTCCAGGTGCAGGTACCTCTCCTGAAGGAAGGTCACCCGATGTCCTGGCCAATGGCAGTGGCCTGCACCTACTCTGACATCACAGCACCCAGGAGAAGAGGAGATGCAAAGGGCTGGATTTCTGCTTTCTTAAAATTACCACACCTGGTGCATTAAAATTAATGCACCAGGTCTATTTTATGAACTCGGCAAATCATACAGGAGTCAGTTCACAGACACGCCCCTGATGCCTGACCGCTATTGGTCATTTACGCTGGGGGAGGAGCTTGCCTTTAGATGGTGCGTCCAGAGAGGACCCTTGAGGACAGCTCCTCTCCACCCCACTGCTCACCAGAGCCCTTATCTGCTCTCAGCATGTTCTACATGACGTTCAGTTATGTCCGAGTGGGGCTCCGCTCCACTCGTAGGGTTAAACTTTCAGGGGCTGGAATTCGATCGCGTTGATGCGTGTTCCTGCAGCAGGCGAGACGACCTGGGCAGGAAGGGAAGCATCCATTGTATTCCCCAGGGATGGGAGGCACAGGCAGTCTCCTTACATCAGAGGCCGGGCTAGCAGCTCGTCCACACAGGCCCCACTGAGGACCCGGGTTGGCGCTCCTCTGCACACAGCGAGGACTTGGTGTTAAGGGCGGCAATGCAACAGCGAATAGATACGGAGCGCTCACAGCGTGGCGGGCACCGCGTAAGGGCTTCCCGGCGTCGTCTGGTTTATTCCCTCAACACCTGCATCAGGTCAGCGATGTGCTCCCGCCATGGCCCAGCTGGAAAATCTGAGCTCCCACAGCCCGCCCAGGTAGCACAGCTCCTACAGGGCAAAGCTGCGCCCCGGCTCGGCCTCCGCCGCCTCCAGCACAGCCCGAGTTCTCCCTACGCAGCCCCTCGGGGGACGTGCCCTGAAGCACCGGTCACAGGGGCACGGTGGCTGGGTGCTCTGTCTGCCGTTGCCCAGAGGAGCTCTCTCGCTCCCAGACTCCTGGGAACTGTGCGCGTGCGTGTGTATCTTTACAAGAGAGAGCGGCGATCGAGCCGGTGTGTGGGGGCGTTCACAGGACTCACGGGGTCCCCATGACATTCGGTGCTTGTGGACCAGGGTCTGGAAGGGAAGTGCCATTCGGTGTCACCTGGGTCGGGGCAGGCGCGTGGCTGGGGTGTCCCGGGTGGTCCTCGCCTGCACGGTCCCTTTGCGCTCTGCAGGCTCCGGCCTGAGATGGGGGCCTGCGTGGCATCACCACGAGCCCTCTCTCTGTGCTTCAGCAGTGGCCCTGCAGAGGGTGCGGGCCAGTCCCCTGTGGGTAACGCGTCTCCTGTCGAAGGTGTTTTTCAGAGGCATCACAGTGAACGCCGTGCGAGGCTTCCCCATGAGTGCGGCCATGTTCCTGGGCTACGAGCTCTCACTGCGAGCCATCCGCGGGGACTGCGCGGTGACCGGCCCCTGAGCACCAGGTCAGTGTGCTTCCTCCTCCCCAGCCCACGGCACCTCCCAGACCTCCGGTCACTCTTCTTTGCCATGGAAATGTCTCTCTGGCATTCATCTGCTGTCCAGCCTGTGTTAGTCCTGGGGCTGGATTGCCACCCTGTTCCTCATCCAAAAGCCCCTCTCAAACGCCTCCGTGAGACCAGTGGTGAGCTGGGTGCTCAGCACCTACCTCTGTAGAGTCTGCTTACCGGTCTGGTTTTTCACCCAGGGAGAAGTGCAGTTTCACTGTACGGATGTAAGGCCCTGGGCCCGGAAGTGAGGACTCAAACCGGGACGTCCACCCCCTGGTACATGGGCATCATCCCCCCATCTCCCTACTGAACCCAGAGCCTGAATCTGAGAGCCATCAACAGGCTCCCAAAGCTCTAGGGGAGAGCCTGTGCCCCATTTCCTTCCCCGCACACCCTTTCCTCTCCCTTTCTCATTGCAGAAAGATCACGGTGGCCCGAAGGATCTAAAAACAGAAATCTGAGCTAGAGACTCCCATGCTCAAATGCCTTCAATGGCTCCCCATTGCCCTCTAGGTAAAGCAGCCGTCCTTACCTGCCTTGCGCTCACCACCCTCCCGAGCCTACTGCCCTCACTGTCATCTCTGGGTCTTTCTGCCTGTCCCTGCCTGACCTGCTGTCCCCACCCTGTTTTCACACCTTCCCCCTTATCCTTGGCTTCATCAGCTCCTGGTTGTCATCCAGGCCTTGGCCTAGAAGTCTCTTCCTCCAGGAAGCCTACCCTGATGCCTCAGCCAGGAGGAGTTGTGCCTGGTGTAGGCTCCCTCCCACAGCCCCTGCTCAGTCCCTGCCACAGCTGCCTGCCTTATAACTGCCTCTCGCTCCCCAGCCAGCATGAAAGTCCCAGGAGAGCTGCAACTATTATTTCACCTCCGTGTGGCCTGTGCCTCTCCCAGAGCTTGGCATGAAAATAGCCAGAAACGCCATGGAGGGGCCGGATGGCCCACCTCTGGTGTCTCCTCAGCTCTTCCTCTTGCTGTCCTCTCTCGTTTCTCCGCCTCTCACCCCAAACTGGCCACTTGCCAGACTCGGAATACAAACTGGAGTGAGTCACTGAATTTTTCAGTTACCCAGAAACCATTTTGCTTGGCCATGGTGACTGCAAATTCTCCCAAGAAGGGTGATCTTCATCAGGAAGGTTGAGCAAACGCCCTGCTGCCTCCCTGCCTCCCTGAGGGAGCTGAGCCAGGACACCCGCCGGGGCCAGAGCCTGGAGCCGCGGCCAGGGCAGGCCAGGCCCGGCCCGGCTGGCTAGAGCAAGCCCCGGCGAAGCCCTAGACGTGGCTGTAAGTCAAATGCTGTTAGTTCTTTACTAAAGCACGCACACGCACAGCTGTCCTGGCTTGCTGCCCTCTCACATAAAAGGAAGGGGACAGCAACGCCATCTGCATAGTCAAACACCCCGTGTGGCCCGTGACTATGAGGGGTTACGTCCAGGGCAGGGAGGAGAGGTCGGTTCTGAAGGCTGTACTCAGATATTGGCCACTCCCCACTTCGAAGGGATAAAAAAAAATCCTATAATAAAACAAATGCACTTTTATTGTAGAAAAATGGAGAAAAGAAATAAACTGAAAGAACAACTACAACAAAAACCTTGTAATTCCAAGACCTTCCTATTATTCCTCCAAGTGGTTTTCTGTGTGCAGCCCAGCGCCAGGCCCTGCTTCCCACGACGTTGTGTAACGCTCTGCTGCTTAGCAGTCCAGGGCCGTCCTTCCATGTCCTTAAGTCTGCAGCCGCGAGGGGGTTTTACCGCCAAGACCTGGCGGATCCAGAGCGCTGGACGCTGGCCGAGCGGCTGCACTCTGCCACTTGTGACCACCCAGGTGACTGGCTACTGCGAGAGGAAGGAAGCAGCCTTGAGCGAGCCGAGTCCTGATGGGTTTGGATTTGGCCGTTCAGAACAGGGACCGCCCCCACGGGAAGCTTTTCCTTCTGGAAGTGCTCTGAATGTACAAGGGCACAGATATCTGTCTGTCTGTTCGCCTGTCTCTCCTCTGCTGGCATGGGGAAGAGGCTGGTGCCTCTCAGCTGGGATGAGGGGGTTGCCGTGACTTTTGGGGACCCTCAGCTTAAACTAGCCTCACCCAAGGAGTTCAGCTTGCTGCCCTAACCCAAGAACACCAAGGCCTTCTGGCAAGTCCTGGATTTGAACCTGCCATGGAGCTCTGGGGTCTCAGGCAGGTCATGGTCCAGGCCAGGGTAATAGCCACACTCTGACCACAGGGACACCGTGCCTCCCTCATAGTCCAAACTGAGGACAGTGAGATGATGTTGTTAGAGGACATCGGGAAGTGGTGGGGCAGGGCCGGTCAGCGGCAGGAAGGACGGGGAACTGTATTCAGGCCAACGGCCCTGCTCCAAGCAGCCGCAGCCTCCATCCACCGGCCAGACACAGAGCCTCCCGGCTCCCCAAAGTCCCGGGAGGAAGAACACTTGCTCGGCATCCACTTGGTCCGTTTTTCTCTCCAAGTCAACACACGAGTGCCCCCAGGACCATCTGTGACTGAGTGAACACAGCATACAGTGGTGGTTTTGTGATGTGGTTACTTTTCTCTGTTCAGTGGAGAATCCAGAGTCAGACAATACGAGAAAGGTGACCTTGATGATAGAAAGGGGGGTCCCAACGACCGGCCAGCAGTCAGTTCTCGGGCTTGTCTGAGGCCTGGGAATCCACGGCCTGCGTTCCTGCCTGACCACCTGGATCCCCTGCCTCCAGAACCTTCCTGGAATAATGCTGTTCTGCCCCCTGCCCTGACTTTCATGCTCCAAACCTCATCGGCCTACTTTCAATTTCAGGAAAATTCATTTTCAAGGGAAGAAGATACATTCTCCCCGCATTCACGAATAACCTAGACAGCCTCGTGGCCTTTCACCAGCCTGGTCTCACGGGGATACTTGGCCGACTGCTGCTTCTCTGAAACAGCTCCAAGTGGGTGCAGTGCCAGATCTTGCTGACTGATAACCCCAGATAGGTGCAGCCGATCTTTCCTCCTTTCTCCCCAGGGCCAGGGCTGGTGTCACCTGACCGGGGCCGAATTCCCACAGCTGCAGGGAGGGCGTGGCCACTGCAGAAGCTGTGAACCTCAGAACTCCTGCTCTCCCGATGCCAAGCACTCTGTTCTGGTGCTCCGGGCCGGAGCCATCGAGCGGCTGCCTTGGAGGGACCAGCGCCCGATCGCTGTCTCTCTCAGATCCGCACTGGCATCCGGCAAAAAGTGGGGCGACATGGACCCTGCTCCCTGTGACTGCTGTAAACTCCCTGGGAATTCACAGAGGAGCTAGAGTTGTCTCTACGTTTCCCAATAAAAATACTGAAGACTTCTCCAGGTCCTTTCTGTGTCAGGTGCGTCTGCCTGGAGAGAGACACAAGCCACTCTCGTCCCTCCCTCTGTTTAGATCCCCGCAGATGTCCCCCAGAGGGGAGGCCTCTCCGGGCAGGTGAGAAGGCTCACTTCGATCTTCCCAGCTGCCCAAGGTGGGCAGGGAGGGCGCAGTGGTGGAGGGACAGGAGGCCCCGGAGGCCCTCTCCCCACCCTGCCAGCACCCACGCTGACCCGGCACTTCAGCAGCGAGGCCCTGAGCGCAGATGGTGTGGGCGTCCTCTGGGCCTGATCTTCACATGGAGAAACACAGCGAAGCAAAATAAAACACTTGTCCCCAGTCTGGTTTCCAGAACGATGCCATGATTCTAAGTTGTGTTTCTTACTAGCACCGTGCGGGCAGGCCACACTCCCCTGCTGTCATGTGGCTTGGGCCCCACTGCTGAGCCCACTCCAGGGTCTTCACTCAGGCAGAGCGCCCTCTCTGGTGGAGCTGAGTGCAGCTTCAGAACCCTTCTCAGCACGGGGCCCTGAACGGCCACCACCAGCCAGCCACAGGGGACACACAAATGAATCTCTTTGTTGTTCCTGGCTTACATCCCAGTGAGGAAAATAGCCTTAGATTTCTTTTCTCTTTTTTTCCCCTAGATTTCCCCACACCCTCCCATCCCCCGTGAGTGATTCAGAGCGTGTCTCTGGAAATCCCCTGCCCTAACAGACCCAGCACCAAGACAAAGCACTGCTGGGCACAAAGAAATCGAAAGTGTTTGGTCTCATCAGTTTACCCTGATGCCTTAGCAAAGGGTTCCCTCCTTGAATAAAAGCCTCAGTCTGCCCCCCTTGATCTCTCCGCTTCAGGGCCCCTGGCAATGGGGCGGGGCTCTCTTGGGCACATCTGCAGGCTGCACTGTCCGTCCCTCGCCCTGGCCGATGTAGCTGAGTTTGCTGGGGCATCGTCCAGTAACTGAAAGGTTGCGGGGTCGACTCCTGGTCAGGGCACGTTCCTAGGTTGCAGTCCAATCCCTGGCCTGGGCACGGACGATCCCCGGTCTGCGTGCATATGGGAGGCAACAACCCATGTTTCTCTCTCTCCCTTCCTCTGTCTCTCTCTCTCTCTAAAAGCAACGGGGAAAACATGTCCTTGGGTGAGGATTTAAAAAAATAAATAAATGAACTCTCCATCCCTCCAGCTGTGGGGCATTCTTTCATTTCTTCAGTCATCAAACGTGTCGAGTGCCTGTTACATGCAGACACCATCCTCTGGGTTGGGGACAGCAGGCCTTCCGTTCTGGTGTATGGTTCTGTCGACAGGAGAAGCGGGTCCGCCTGCCCACGCCAGCATCGCTGGTCCTGGGCAGGCATTGTGGGTACTGGGAAGAGAGGCTCACGGGCATCTAGTCCATTCCTGGTGAACCCGGGGTCTTTTCTCTGACACATCCTAGAATGAGTTGAGTCTGCCTCAACTAGACCTTCTCCTGGTGCTGGTTGCCCAGTTAGTTTGGAAGTGGTGGTATATTCACAGGGTCTGTCTGAGGGACGCCCCGATAAGGCTGAGATCCAATGAACAACCTTCTGCAGGTGTCGGACTCCTCCCAGTTTCTCCTGATCATCTTATGATCTGCTCCATGATAGGAAGAGGCAAGCAAAAAGAAGCATTGCTGACAGAATTTACAGATGGAGAAACTGAGACTGCAGTGTACCTGCGCTCCTGCAGAGAACTTGGACTGCCAGTCCTGGTTGATAGTCTTCTTGAGGCTACACTGCCCCCTGCTGTTCAGCCTCAGGAGCAGTTTTTTCATGGCGTTATAAAGAAAGTTGTTTGGAGATACAGTGTACAAAGTCCCTAACGCCACTGAAGGCCTTTGGAGATTCCCATCGTGGCTGCTCTTCCAGGCTCCCCTCCTATTGTCCTATTTCAGGTTCCCTGTACTACAAACAGTTTTTCCCCATCCCATCCAGTGCTAGGAGTGTAATGGGCATTTAAATGTTTGTTGAAGGAATGACTGAGTGATCCAACCATCGCACCGGACCAGCTCCTATCTGCCCACCATCCTCCGGACTTTCCTGCCTCTGTGCTTTTTTCTTTAGCCTCGATAACCTGAATTCTAAGAAGAGGGAACATACCTGTTACTGCTGAAAAAAACATTACTCTGGTGAACCCTGAAGGCAGGGGAGAGGGGCTCCTGGTGACTAACTGGGCTTACTTAAAAAAATAATAATAATAAAAACAGAGCCTAGCAGCAACTTCTGTAAGGGGCCTCTCATGCAAACCTCACTTCACGGAGGAGCCCGTGCTGAACTACCTACCTGCACTGTTTCTGCCAGCTGAGCCAGCCCTTATAAACCTTTCCTGGAATCCGATTTCAACCAATAAGATTGAGGCTTTCCCCATCCAATCACAGCTGTGTAGCTGTAATCAGAGAGGCTCTGTTCTGACCAATCAGGGCAGTCCCTTTTGGACCCATCAAACTGTGAAGATTTGGAGCCCTCATTTGCATGAGGACAGACCAATCAGGAACCAAGGGCAGGGCCTTCCATCTGTATAGGCCATCTCCCTTCTCACTTGCAGAGCACACGTTCCCTCTCCACTGAGGAGTGGAGCTGTGTCTCCCTGAAGAAGGGCATGGAGTGGAGTGGAGCTATCTAGCCAGAGAGAGGCCTGGCCCCAGGGCTGTTCGACAGCCACGCTATTTTCACAACCCGTGCTGTGTCACAATTGAGCTGTTTTTTCACTGAATAGTTTACTTTTTCACCACGCCCCAAAAGGGAGATTTTTGCTGGCGTTGAATAGGCACCAACGACCATTAGTTAACACTCTGTAAAAGCAGTGCTCAACGACAGTCCTGCTCATTCTGCAAAATTGCTGAGGGCCTCAAAGAACGTTTGTTTTTGTAGATTATAACACCAGAAATTAAAACAGAACTTTAAAAATATTTCAAGTATAATAACCCCATTACATGTTAACATAATAACATTTTAAAGAAAATAGCTATTCTTTCCGAAGGTAAATAATGAGAGAATTGCACTGTTCACATTTTCACAAGTCTTCCCTGACCTCTGCCTTTCACAGCAAACGGGTGGATCCCCACAGACCTCTGCTTTCACTCTGTTGTGCCGGCCCCTGCCGTGTAGCCTTTGGAAAACTCCACTGTGCATTCCTGAGAAAATGAGAAGGGCAGGTACTATCTCAGTGTTCTATGAAGACAGTTTTGACCCGAGGGCCCGCTTTGAGATCGCAGCTCCGCTCTGCAGAAGAATCTGCCCCCGAAGGCTTTCCCGGTTGTTAAGCTGCAGAATCGCCACTTGGTGGCAGCAGAGGGCAACAACTCCGCAGGTGTCAGGTTCTGGTGGCTTGGGGCCTTGGCCTCTGGTGACAGCATCTGGGCCCTGTGACACTACTCTGTTTTCTGGGTCTCCTGTCTCCCTCGCTGTTGTCCTTTAAGTTATCTGCGGTGGAATGAGCCTCAGGCGAAGGAGACCTTCTCCTTGGGTTCCGGTTCCAGGTCCGTCATCAGCTACCTGCGTGACCTCAGCAAGCTTGCCTCCGTTTCCTCCTCTGTAAAACGGCCACACGGGTGTCCCTTACTTACCTTCCAGGGCTTCGGTAAGAATCAAGGGCAAAAATGGTTTTGTAAACTGTAAAGTGCAGAACATAGGGGTTGAAGGAAGGCGTGTGCAGGGCGGGGGCGCGGTCACTGTGATTGTTTTGTTTCCGGTGTCAGCCTGCCTTCCTCTCCATGAGTCTGGGTTGTCTGCATGTCTCAGGGGGCACATGGGATGGCTGCAGCGTGTTTCCTGGGCCTTATCCCTGCAGCTGAAACTCCGAGAGCTCCAGACACCTGGCTCCTAGGCCTCTGGATCTGTAAGTGAGCGTCTGAAACATTCTGTGGTTGGCGTTGCTGCAGATGCCTATGTGGTCCTTACGTGGCCAGGGTGTCT